>DVZK01000790.1:0-10852 GCA_018236665.1 Calephelis perditalis
GTAACAGACAAACAGACACACTTTTGCATTTATAATATTAGTATGGATTTAAATATCCCAAAAAACTTATAACAATTATGATATATTTTAATAATAAAAATGTAAATTTCCAGGCAAATAGACGGTAAAGCACCGACGTTCGCGCGCAAACCCGCCATCAGACAAGAGGATGATGGCAAGCGACTCATTTTCGATTGCCGCATCGAAGCAGAACCCGTCCCCACTGTTACTTGGTTTCACAATACACTCGAGGTCAAACCGGGTGCAAGACATAAGGTAAGATAATACAGATCGGTCAAATGTCATATTTTAACATTCGTCAAAAACAAGATGTATTGGTACTCCATTGACCTCTAAGTATACCTATTTCTATGAGGTACTCTGTGTCACGCTCGGATAATTTATAAACCAAACATTTATTGAAAAGTAAAAGGCAACTGAATGTCCTATTACAGTGCATGAATGATATGGTCCTTATTTCAGTTTGAACGTTCTCTACCATCGTTTAACTGCAAAAAAAACTATACACAACCAATTCCAATTTCATTATTATGTCGTCTTTGTAAGCAAATAAATTTGTAAACAAGTTAATTTATATCCAACTAGCGGCCCGCCTCGGCATCGCACGGATACAAAGTGTATAAATAAACCTTCAACTTTAAATACTTTATCTATTAAAAAAACCGCATTAAAATCCGTTGCGTAGTTTGAAATATTTAAGCATACAAAGAGACATAGGGACAGAGAACGCGACTTTGTTTTATACTATGTATTGATATAAAAACAATTATCAAAAATGGATAAGCTTGCTTAGAAACTTCTGGGTTACAAAAAGAAATACAATTTATAGGTAGGTATTTAAAGATAGATATAGATAGGTTGAAAATACTTTTGAATTTAGAATTTTATGTACAAATCTATTGATATGATTTGTTTTGCTGTTTTCCCTATCTTTTCCTTTTAACAAAAGAAAAGTCGACAATTAGCATTCGGTATAAATTTATTAATATTTTCTTCCTTACATAAATCCTTAATAACCAACTAAGTATTTTTATACATTTAAAACAATGAAAATTAATCTTAAGTAGTTTGTTAACTTGTTTTATCTTTATTTCAATATTATTACTGTAACATTTTACATTCGTAACCCTTTTAGTTGCTATAATATATTTACTTGTAATATGAATCATAGTACATATAGTGCACAGACATTTATAGTCTTTAATTTAATTACAGTGTTATTATGTTTAGATTTTCACTTTAAACTCCTCATATCAACAGGAGTCCCTACTAACAGCCAAACTTTAGTAAGTTGAATGTTTGTTTATTTCATTTCTGTTAACATGGTGGTGGATGGTAGCTAAGCCAGCCCCACTACGTTACATTGTTACTCTCCTTTCTTGCTCCTCAGCGAGTTCATTCATTTTGAGTGAGTTCAGTGTCATTTTGTTGTTGCAGCAATTCATTTTGTTCGAAACAAACATTGACGACAGGAATTTAGGCCGACCTAAAAATAAATCGTCGGACATGTGATTGACAGCCACTTAAATATTCTACCTGATAAAAGATGCTAACACATTTAACACTCTGAAACAAATAAAGTTTTATTTCTTGAAGCGATGTTAATTGATAAATTTGAATTAATAAAAAATAGCTTCAATCTTTATATCAATAGGAAGAATTGATATAATTGCATGAATGACCTTGACCTACATATCATCAAAATGTTGCAACTACTACCGGAAACTAAAGTATAATAATATAAATTTATAACTAAACTAAGATAAATAATACCTACTTATCGAAGAATATTATATGCGTGATGTGGAAAATGTGTCTCACCAGTTTTCTATTAAAAACTACGTTACTCGGGATGTCATATGCGCCCAGTAGGCGATGGGTTTGCCATCTATTATATTGTGGGACTCAATGTTCGGTTATCCATAAGTGACCTGGTCGTACATACTGTTGCCTACCTCTTCGGGAATATGGGAGTGCAGATGTTTTTTAAATCAAAATTTGATATTACGTTTTTCCCTTTAGATTTTTAAGAATTTTAGATTTTTTTAACCTCCGAAGGACAAATAGGGATGTTATAAATCTGACATATCTGTGTATATAAGTATGTGTCTGCTGCTGCTGACGTAATTAGCGAACAATCACAATAATATTAATGTCTTTTGATAGTAAACATCCGTTGCCTGTAGATACCATAAACTTTATAGCTGCGTCGCTGAGGCGAAATGTATGGGCCTATTGTAGAAGCCTACTGGCTACACTGCCAAGGTTATCTATTCGTCAGCATGTTTTTTTTTGTATGTTTGTAATGCGATTATTTGGCCAATAACAAATTAAGTGATTATTTTTTAAAAAGTATCTCTATGTCATCATTCGCAAATTATATTATTTAAATATTAAATTTAAGGACTTTAATTGAAATGTGTTTTTAATATTACTTTTTTTTCAGTTAATAGTAAATAAAGATGGAAAATCATATCACGCATCACTAGAAATAAATAATGTTACTGTAGAAGATGCAGGAAAATACAGGGTTACTGCAAAGAACGAACTCGGAGAGAGTAATGCAACAATTAGTCTTAACTTCGATAGTAAGTTCTATCAAAATCAATACATCTCATTTCGTATTATAAGTAAAAAAACAGTTAAAGAAAAAGTGCATTAACGCTGATATTTGATTAAGTAGTCTAAAGTTTAAAGTAATAATAAATATATTTGCAAAAGTTATTTCTTTCAGTGGCATATTCATAACTGTCTTAAAATTTTAAGTAGTTTTTCCACTGACATTTTAAATAGCGTTTAAATATTCTTAAATACGAGATTTTAATGATACATAGAAAAATACATCAAAATCAATTTGAATATTCTCTGCACTTTTTCTTTTGTTGTTTCGATGTGGGAAATTCATATCATTTGCTTCAAACCATAAAACATTTTCATGTGATTTATAAATATTACCATTACAGGTATAAGCTGCTGTTATTTATGCTTATCTGTATTGTTCACGCTTATGTGAATTTGTTGGTCTCATGCCGTCAAACATTTATTTTTCATTTATGTCTTATCACACCTAATCAAATCATTAGAACGAGTTTTTCAGTTAAAATAAGGTTAAACAATTTTTTTTAGTATAACAAAATGGATACAAAACATTCTAGGAATATATTCCAAATATTTTTCATAACGATCATTGCCAATTTTTTCTAAGGATCAAATTAAAATCAGCACCAAAAAATTTACAAACTAAGTTGACTTATATGTCAAATATATTTATCTTCATATTAGTTACAAATTTAAACTTAATCATAAAAGTAGAAAATAGCTCGCCTAGCAGTGTAATGTTCTTCAATGTTTGATGATAAACAAAAATTTAATAAGAAAAATAAGCACGTAATAAATGGTGCCTTTATTTGAATTGCAATTTACAATATGTTAATTTAAAGAAATGAAGAAAATTAAAACAATTTCTTCTACAACATTAATTCTGGCATTTTAAATACAATTACTATATCGAAAACGCATTTAAATATTCATCAAATTTTTTCATTACCTAAATTTCTATCATTTCACATTTCCTATTATTATGAGCTTATCATTCAATAAATTGATTTCCCTATGAACAATATAAATTATCTCAATTATGCTTGTATGAATCAAGTCCCTAGAAAAACATTCATTAATTTTAAGATGTTTTCAGGAATTTGTAGTAATAATATAAAATATAGTTATAATACCATTTAGAAACCCTACCCATATAACTTCTTGTATTTTTCACTCAACATATTTTTAGAACATTTTTGTTATGTATTGTAGATTTGTAGTATTCTTGCTTTAACATTTTATACAATGCTTATTAACCTTAGGGTGCATTTACGTTATGTCCATAATTATGTAGTTATGTATTGACATGTTGGCTTTAGCGTAGGCATTATTAATCACCAATTTAACCTTAGCAACTGTGATGCGTACTTTTGTAGTATAAATTTCGGAAACGAAAAATTCACAATTAGATAATGATGTCACATATGTTATATATGTATCTATATGAAAATCACAAATAACTACTTGGTTTATATATTATTTTCCTCAATTAACTTTATATATTATTTATCTTATTTTTAATTAATCAGTAAACAAATTATGAAAACATCTTAAATATAACTCGGTTTTGAGGAAATTATAAATGATGATAAATAGTGAAGTGACTGTCTAATATTTTAAACTTCAATAAAATATAGGCGATGAAGCGCCCGTGCCAGAAGATTTTATCAAACCAACATTTACCGAAAGACCAGTCATCAGGCAATCAGAAGATGGTAACAAAATTACGTTTGAATGCCGATGTGTTGGCAAACCGCAACCAACCATATCATGGTAAGAGTAATTAAAACAAAAATATGGTGAAATTGTTTGCAATTAAATTACAATACATATGTAATGCTTGTAAAATATATACGTACAGGTATCACGGAAAGAAGTTGCTAAAAGAAAGTAGTCGATATAAAATTTCATTAGAAGAGGACCAAACATTGTATCACATGGCACGGTTAGAAATAATTGGAGTTGAGAATTCAGATAAAGGAGAATACAGGGCTGTGGCAAAAAACAAACATGGCGAAGGTGTAGCAAAAATTAATTTAAATTTCCAGGGTGGGGACAAACCAAAGTAAGCATTCCTATATTAGGTAAACATTTTTTTTTGTTAGGACATTCTTATAGATAAAACCGTTGTTTAAACAGAATCCCCGACGGCAAAGCTCCCAGGTTTCCTAAAAAACCAACAATTAGACAAGAAGGTGACTTGTTAATAATGGAGTGCATATTAGAAGCGTATCCTTTGCCTGATATAACTTGGTTTCATGGAGATAAAGAAATTAGAGATGGTGTCAAAATGAAAATGTCTAGAAAAGCAGTAGGAAAAGATACATATAATCTCACTTTAGAAATTTTAAGTCCTACCAAAGAAGACGGTGGAAATTATAGGTGTAACGCCTTCAACCTTTTTGGTGAGAGTAATGCAAATATAGCTCTCAACTTCCAAGGTAATATCCGGATTACATTTTTTTTAATATTCAATACGTACGCATACAGTAGACACGCATGGTTAGCTTATGCTTTGAAGCTGCATGTAAAAGTAATGTTTAATTCTCAAAGTTAAAAACAATGAGATTTGTATTGGATAAATTATTTTTGCTTTCTTAGGTGGGGATGACGAAAATGGTTTCGCACCGTCATTTATAGAGAAACCTAGAATCATTCCCAATGAAGACGGCACACTTATCACTATGCGCTGTGTTTGTAAGGCTAAGCCGGCGGCTAAAGTTACGTGGTACAGAGGCACTACAGCTATCAAGGCTAGCTCAAAAATAGAGATGAAAACATCCGTAATTAGTGAAGATGTTTATGAATTAGTTTTACTTTTGTCAAATCCAACTGCAGCGGATGGTGGCGCTTACCGCTGTCATGTTCAAAATGAATTTGGTGAAAGCAATGCTAACTTAAATCTAAATATTGAGGCTGAGCCTGAGCCTGAAGGAGAGGGACCAACATTTGTTGAAAAACCTACGATACAATCCAAAGATAACGGAAAACTTGTTATAATGGGATGTAAAGTAAAGGCTAGTCCGAAACCAACAATAGTCTGGTACCACGAGGGTAAAGAAATCAGGGACTCGTCAAAAATAAAAATAAGGGTCGAAGTAAAAGAAGACATATATACAATCGTTTTAGAACTCATAGACCCTGGCATTGAAGATTCTGGATTGTATAAATGCAATATCAAGAATGAACTTGGAGAACTTAATGCAAATCTAACGCTCAATATTGAAAGTAAGTTTTTACAGCATACAATGTTAACTATAATATGTGTTTTAATTAGAAAGATGAGCTGATTATTTTAATTGTTATTATTTTACAGTCATTCCAGTAATAAAAGAAAAGCCAAAGGTTATTAAAATAGTTAAAAAGAAGACTGTCATTGTTGAGTGTAAGGTATTAAGTAAATTTGCACCTTCTTGCACTTGGTTTAAAGAAGCAAGTGCTGTAAAAGAAGATTCGAGACATACTGTATTGATTGAACCAGTTAGAGAGGTAAGCTTGTACATAAACGTTTCAATAAATACTGTAATAAATGTTTTTTTTTTTATTTCATACACTTAAAAATATACATTTTCCCACCAGATATACTTTTAACTCACAATTTGCAGTTAATTAAAAAGTGAATAAATGTACGTTCAGACAACTACGCTCCACAGCCATTCATAAAGTTATCAAGGATGTAAAAATATTTAAATTTCACGTCTTATAGAAAATGATTTGTTTTTTCTAGGGTGAATTCGCAGTTAAGTTAGAAATATCAAACGTTTCACAACAAGACAAAGGTTCATACAAACTTGTTGCTAAAAACGAGAAAGGTGAAGCAACGTCACAACAAGTAGAAATCACAGAAATTCCAGAGGAGAAGGGTGATAAACCTCAAATAATTAAACACTTAAGAAGTCAGGTAAGTTAAAATTAAATTACTTATACGTACAAAAATCAATTTATATAACTTGCATAAAAACAAAATTACTTAATAATAAATGTCAATATATTTTGTGCAATTATTGAATCGGATTTGATATAGTAAATTACAGCTTTTTGTGTCTACAAGCGATTTGTAATTTTTAATCTACTCCCATACGGACTTCAAAGATGGTAACAGTTCGTGGTTAGCACAAGGGTGACAAATAACATAAGACAAAATAAAAAAAACTAATAAGTCGCTTTATAGAATCAGTTTTACCAATGTCTCTATGTAGAAAAAATCCCGACTAAGAATAATTATTCAAGCAGTTTTTTGTAATCCACAAATTAGTTGAGGTTACAAAAAATATTGATTATTTTTATTGAAAATAAAAAAATCCTAAAATACGACATATTCTGATTTGTTGATATCTTTGCCGCATAGGCGTACTTGTATACTTGTAACGGATTTACTTGATCCTGAAATGTTACCAAGTAAACTATACTTTAAAAGAAAACTTTCGAATTTCAGGCCAAAAAAGAAAGTGAGGAGGCTGAATTTGTAGCTGTGCTAAAAACTTCTGACCAATCATGTCGATGTACTTGGTATAAAAATTCAACAGTGATACGAGATTCATCAGAAGTGAATACATCATTAGATGGATCAAATGCGAGACTTATAATTAGAAAAGTCTCATCTAAATACGTGGCAAATTATAGAGTAGTTATTAAGAATGAATTCGGTGAAGATGAATCAAGTGCCGATTTAACTCTGGTTGAAGAAAAGGTATTTTAATGTTTTTGATATTTGCCAAAACTACTTCCAAATATTACTATTTTTCAAAAGAAAAGTACTGTTTTATGTATCACGTTATACTGTAAAAAATATAAGTAGTTTGTATACTTTTACTGTAACATAAATTATATATGGGAGGTGATAAGCAAAGATTTTTACAGTTTTTGGTCTGAATTTTTATTAAATTTGTATAATATTCCTACCATTACATTATTATTACCTATTGTTATTATCTCATAAGACAAGAATACAATTTCCTCACTTTGAGGAGTGACTTGGTGTGGTTAAGGAAAGTTAAGGCTTACAATGCGATTTCTCCAAATTGATTTTTCTAAATCTGGAAAACAAAAATGTTTTGGCATTAATTATTTATCACATCTGTATTTTAGAAAAAGAAAAAGGAGGAAGAAGAAGAAACTACCATTATGGAATCAGAAGAAGAAATGTCCATAGTTGAAGAAAAGTCAGTGATTGAAGAAAAATCTGTCATTGAAGAAAATCACGTCGATGAGAGAAAAGTGAGCATAAAAATGATAAGATTTTCCACATGAGGTCAAGCATTAGCAGCTATTATTATTGTTTCATTGCAGAACTAGGGTAGAGGAATCGATGATCACTACGACCTAAATAGATCTATTGTCATCATAACTCTTACTCTTTAAGCTAAGATTGGTACAGCAAGGCCGACATTATCTGGAATTATGTAACGCTTTTGGAATTTATCTTCTGATCTACGAATTTATATAGGCTTTATCTTATATTGCTAAAATTAGGTAGTCGATATTTTAAATAACAAATAAAAGATGTATGTTCCTACCCATAATTGTTTGGCGCTGTTAATTCATTTACAGAGTTTAACTTTAGATAAGCTAGACTCATAGAAAATTTATTTCAACTTAAACATGTATATTTGTTTCCGTTTCAACTTTTAAGTGAAGTAGACATATGTTTAATTTAAACCTTTTTTCATTACGTATTTTTATTTTAGCACTTGCCCTGTGCTTGGGATAACATTCTATAAATTTTAAAGACTTTCTTTTCTCGCAAAAAGTTATGGCCATTCTAAAATGTGAATTTCATCTGTAAATGATGAACTCATTTGGTGGGTACTCAGTATTGTGTATCTATAGGGCATAACTACCCGCGTTAACGGGTTAGAAAGAAATTAAAAATTTCGCCACGGGACTTGACTCCTCAGTAGTTCAATTGGTTAGACCATTCGTCAGCTTGAGACGAAAAGTTACAGGTTTAAATCTTGTCTGGGGCGAAATTTTTTCTTTTGTTCATTACTGTTATTAAATAGTGTGTTGTAATTGGATTGTATTAATAAAATTATTTTAAGGAATCTACTAGAAAAATGTCAAAGAAAGAAGAGATTAAAATTGAAGAAACCAAGAAAGTAGAAGCTGAAATAGAAGCTAAGAAAGTACTTGAACAAAAAACGGCCAAAACAGAGGAAGAGAAAAAGGCTCTTCTTGAAAAGATAGAGAAAAAGAAAAAGGAACCAGAACCAGAATCGAAAATTGAAATTCCAAAGCTTAAGTCAGTAAAACCTAAAGATGAACCTAAGCCTGAAGAAACCAAGGAAACGAAAAAGACAGAAGAAAAGAAAAAGGTTGTCAAAAAGAAAACAGTTACTAAAAAAATGGATGTTGATGTAAGTACTATTTTAATTTATCATTTGTTTCATTATGTATAAAGCTTTGTGTCACTATCTGTTGTAAATCGTTATATTAAACATTGACAATACATTCAAAACGTAAGAGAATGTTGACATTCTCACTTAATTTCACTACATGCTACAACCTGGTACAAAAGTCGATGTGGTAACAAGCTCTTTGTTTGTTGTGTGTTGTGTTAACTTTTAGGTTCGCTAAACTATATTTAAATGTAGGATGAAATCGAGTTCGTCGACGATTACGAGCGACCTGTATTGGAGAAGTATGAAAAGATTACACCAACACCACTTGAAAAAAAAACGAAAGTGGAAGACACCTTCAAGGGAACCACTATACTTTTACAAACAAAACAGTAAATCATTTACTTGACACTTTACTGAAAATGTTATTTTAATATATTAGACCAAACGGGCTTCAATAACAGAAAGTATCAAAAGTCAACCAGATGAAAGTGACGAGGAACAATCGGTCGCTTCTTCGGTTCCAGAAAAACAAAAACCCTCCAAGATTGAGCCTGACAAGGTATGAAATCACGTTTATCATTAACGTTTATCAAAACATCTATAAATTGAGAAATGTTTATCTAAATAGACACATATTATAATAAATATATATGAAATATGTATTTGAATAGGTTGACCAGGAAATCAAAAAACCAAGTATCAAGAAAGGCATTCCTAAACAGGAAGAGACTATTGATGAAATTTCCAATGTCAAGTTAAATAAATCCCCGTCCAAACCTACAGAAGTAACTCCAGAGCAACCTCAAGTTGCTCAGAGCAAAAAACCTGTTAAAAAGGTAAAACATACATTTTAATAACAATTTAAAATTAATAATAGTTGTATTTTTTTTTATTTTTAACGTAAATCATAAATTCTTTATTAAAGCCGGAGGAGCAAAAAGATTTCATCGACGACTATGAACGCCCTGATTTGGAAAAATATGACAAAGTAACTCCTACACCTACTGATAGATCCAAAAAACAAAATGGTGTTAAAGAGGTAAACGATGTATTTAAAATCTTTTAAAAATGCAAATATTAACATGGTTAATTTAAAATAAAAATAAAACCACATTATTTTAAAACTTTATATTTGTTCTAATGCTCAATAGAGAGCACAGTTATAAAATCAACAAAAAATATATTTTATAGGAAACGGCTGAATTCGTTGATGATTATGAAAGACCCGAGTTAGAAAAATATGAAAAAATTACTCCAACGCCTAAAGATAAACGACGTTCTAGTGATACACAGGTAAAAACTTAATAGAAGTCTAGTAACGTTAAAACATAAAAGAGCGAATTTAACATTTTTTTATTACTTAGGAGGATACTGACATTATGAAAGGAAAAATAAAACCTAAAGAAAAGGAAGATGAGCCTGAAGTACCGTCACTTAGAAAAAGGCCTATACCTAAAGACAAGGTACCAAATTATTTGTCAGATTTTTTGAGTAGGTACGCGATAAGATCCATTTTAATAAAATTGTGAAAATTATTTAGGATGAAGATAAAAAACCTGAGGATAAGCCCAAGAAAAAAACTACAAAGACTGACACGCCATCTGATAAGAAACGACCATCTCTTAAAGAAAAAGAGGTTATTATAAACTAAACAAAAAAAAAACTGAACAAGAAATAAAATTGATTGGGTTTACGTAAATGCTATTTCATAGATATTAAGCGGATGTTCAAAAAACTTAAGTAATTTTTAAGCAATATAGTACATACAAAATCATTACAACCAAAAATAATCAATGACATGACATACCTACACTTCTTAAATAATAACGTTACGATATCTTATAATTTACCTTACAATGAAACATATACATATATATATATGAAACATTAAC
>DVZK01000791.1:0-10845 GCA_018236665.1 Calephelis perditalis
ATTTTCTTTTTTTTACAGTGGGTTCATCCGGAAGGGGCAGCAACGTAAATGATAGTTAAAATGTGTCGTTTACAATCGTAATATATACCTTGACTTACTAAATTCTAAATTATCTTATTTTTTTTAAATATCTATAGCCACTTATCCCCTCTTAATTACAGCTGCTGGTTGTATTTTTTATTTCTTATTTGGCTGTTTTGTCTTACTACGTACTATATAATGATTTAAAGTGTCAATAAAAACTTTATTTAAAAAAAGACTGCATTTATTTACTCCGTGATTTATTTCCTTCTGAGTTGACATAACACAAACCATTAATATAAACAGGCACTTCCAAAACAGTGTTAATTTTTTTAAGACTGCGTTCGGTAAAAGTAGTAAAAGATATCTACATTTATTTATTATTTGCTAGCTGATGCCTGCGGCTTCGCCACAGAAACTAGTTGTTCGATCAAGATTTAAAGTAGTCTGTATGTTATTCCAGGTCATAATCTATCTGTGTTCCCAATTTCAGACAAATCCGTTTAGCCTTTCAAAATCACAAACTTTCGCATTTATAATATAATAATAGTAGTCATATTAATATTAAATATTAATGGGATTTAAAATTTCTGCACTATAGTATGCAAAGGTATTCTACCTGTCTAACTAACTTTATTTAAAAGAATAATTAAATGGGGTGCATAGGTAAGCACAACTAAAAATTTAAACCTAACTTAAGGTAAAACACATTTAAACCTAACTTAAGGTACCAAAACAAATACATACGACACATATATAGCAAGAATGATACTAAGCATAATTATTCGGCGTCGGACTTGACTTTTTGATGCTCCGAGTTCGATCCCCGGGTCGGGCGACAATTTAAATTAGAAAAAGTACATTTTCAAATTTCTAATAAAATAACGTTGCTTGGGATTGGATAATAATATGTGCCCGGCAGGTAGGCTTGCACCTGGCACATTGTGGGTCTTACTGTCTTCGGATAGTAGTCGGCTAGCCCTGGTCGTGCCTCTGCCTATCTCTTCGGGAGTATTACCGTGAAGATACTTTTTTATGAAAATTTTACAAGAAAAATACGTGTTCTATAAAAATATATATTGATAGTAATTCCACATACACAAATACTACAAACATCTATATAAATACAATTAATAGTATCTGATACACTGTTGACACTACTATAATAAATGCGTGCAAAACGTAACGTTTGAGGGAAAACTTAATTAAGCTAAGAATATTCCAAAACCGAGCACAGCCTGGAAAGTGAATGTGTTGGAAAGTACGACAGAGAGGAACTTGAAGGAGAGTGTTATTAGGGTTCCAAAGAACGGAGTTGGAATTAAAATTTAGATTTAAGATACTAAAGGGTATGAGGATTATGAAGTATATAAAATAAGGAACATATTATCATTCTTAGTGGTCTGATAGTTGTTTGATCTGATAAGATGAAACATGACCATATTTCCTTTAACTAAAGACGAAACAGATGCAGTTATTAAGCATCGCCTCGTTGGTCGAGTGGCTAGCGTACACGCCTAATTACACCGACTAACTGTGAGGCTCGGGTTCGATTCCCGACGGGGGCAGGCATTTGTGTGATGAACATTTAGATGTCTGCATTTCCGGGTCTGGGTGCTTATTAAATTTATTCTAATACATGTTTAAGTAATTTTATGTATTAGTATCGTTGACTAACACCCATAACACAAGCATATAATTTGCTTACTTTTGGGTTAGATTTCAATTTGTGTGACTAGTCTAGGGATATTTATTTATTTATTTATCTTTTTAATAATAAATAAGCAATAAGTTTCTCACGACGATGGTCCACGGTAGAGACACGTCTATGACGCCGCAATGTCGCTACACAAACCGACGAGTTAGCGGCGCGGCGGCGTAGATATATTTTTTACTGTTCGTATCAAAAACTACCGTTCGAAAGCAAAATCAACTAGTTTCTTGTAGGAACCGGGCATATGACGACTTGTGCTTGTTCTATTTAACAAAATCGGATAATAAGTTAATTCAAAGTTTTTTTTTTAAATGGAACATGAGTAATGGCCGATGATTACGTCCATGTCAAGAAAATCAGAAAAAAATAAGTTTTTTGTGAATCTAAATGGTATTTCTTTTAATGCCTAGCTATCCATGCGAACATCGTTCCACCCGTCCTGTTAGTATGGAAAAATTAAAATGACGTATTTCCTACTTTCCTCGCAGTTTTTCCTTTTTTCTTATCTCTTAAACCTTCTCGAGACTTTCACAAACAATTCAAAACCAAAATTAGCCAAATCTGATTCGGTCATGTGGACAGATGAAATAACAAATGAAAGATTGACAAAGCAGATATACCTACAATGCAAATGTGGAAAGATGTAGGTACCCGGGGAAACCAAGGTTGACATTCCATGATCAGATCCCTCGGATATGGTGGTATCAAGAGTCTCCAAATTCGAAGTGTTTGTATGAAAAGGGTAATGAATGTGAAGGAAGCTAGACAAGTTTGTCAAGATCGTGAGGTCTGGCACCCGATAATCTCTGCCTACCCCGTAAGGGACTTGGCGTGAAGATATGTTATGTATTGGTTTTGTAAATATATTTTAAAATAGTTGTAACATGCGTCTTCGCCCGCTATAAATTGAGATGTGTCACACAGTGTGTTTATTTGATTTAAACCGGTTATGTAGTCCATCGCGGTCATACAACATGACCCGTAATTTATATATATTAAGACAACTACGTTTTAAACTGACCATCAGATGTTCAGGATAATTAAAAAGATGTATTAAGTAAAGTAATTAATTTAATGTTTTTATTTTCAGTCCCAGTTCACAATTGTCAAAAGAGAATGCGGCTTCAATGTGGATCAAGATCACATCGTCTTGGCTGTGTATCGGTCTTTACGTGTGGACCCTGGTCGCACCAGCCATATTCCCAGATCGTGATTTTAGTTAAGCATATTGTGTTGTATAGATATAATTCAGTTAATATTTACGCATGTTATTTATCGTGATTGATCTCATTTAAAACTTTATTGCGTTCTTAATGCATCATTTTCAGATTTAAACAATTTATTCTAATAACTTCAGATCAAAAATATTATGTTTATGTGTATATAAAATAGTCTTCAATAAACATTTCTCAGATCACATGTTTTCTTAATTCGATTTCTCTTCTATACTTTAATTAAGTTACTATCTAGAACCACGGGGTAGTTTAAAAGTTTGGCATATTTTTTTAATAAAATTCTCCAATAGCACATTATGTCTTTGTCAGTCAAATGCTCCCATATGTGCTTGAATCCTCTCTCTGCTATTTCTCTAGCTAAAGTGTCGTTGCTTTTAAAATACATTATGTACTTTGATATTTCTTCTTGTGATGCCTTTGGATTGATAGGTACATAATGAACCCAAGGTTTAAGGGATGGGTAGAAAAATTCTAGCCATTCATCGCCAACATGAAAAACTAACGATTTACATAAGAATAAATGCTTGAAACGGAAACTAGCTGCAATTCCTCTATAATTGAAAAGATATTTGTATTTGCAATGATCTTCAAATGAAACTTCCTTTGCTGGGACAGCTTGAAGTGTATCCTGAAAATATATTTTTAGAATTTGATGTGTAAAAATCATAAAGTGAAATGTGAAAGAAATATGTGAATGAATATTTACAGCATCTGACTTCCAGGCTTGATTTTTTGTGTACTGGGCGTCAACCAGAGATGGATTGGACCTAGACAACAGTATTAGATTATCTCGTTCTTCGTTAGTTCTTGAACCTCGGAAAAATGCTTTTTGTTCTTTGCTATCCCAGGGCCATCTAAAAACAAATTATTTTTTTACCTATAAAGTAAGCAAATTAAATGCTTGTGTTGTAGGTGTTAGTTAACGATTCTAATACTAATAAACTTAAATAGAAAATAGATACCAGACTAGATTTAATAAACACCCAGACCCGGAAATACAGACATCTAAATGTTCATAATACAAATGCCTGTCCCGTCGGAAATTAATCCCGAGACAAGCGGTTTATCGATCGGCTAGGCGTGTACGCTAGCCACTCGACCAGCGAGGCGGTCAAAAATAATGACAATAACGTAATATCGTGGGGATTTTCGGTGCTCACACTTCAGAAACTGACAGCGGAATGACGTTTAACGAAATGGCGGTTTAGTACCGATATTGACTAATGAACAGGTAAGTTGGTTATACTACCACTATAGTTCACATTTATCAAAAGAATCTGTCATGCTCATAAATGCGTAAGTCTGTCAGTCTGTTACGCTGCATATAGTTAGATCTAAGTTCAAACATAGGCTACTGTTGTAAAAAAATCAATTTCCAATAAAGAAATAACTATAATATAAAGGTGGTGAAAGTTTGTATGAAAATCTATACTATGCTGACAATCACAAGCAAACAGCTAGTATTAATTAGTTACATTTTAGTCAAAGATCAAGTCGTAGTAAGTATGTTCATTCAAATACAAAGTCACTTTCAGAAAGGCTCAGTTAGATAATTTTGTCTCTGTTAAAACCAAGAAAGCAAACCTATTTGGAAGACATGATAATAAATTATATGGATACTCTGGTAGAACTAAAGATATTCTCAAATCAGAATTAAACATTACAGTTAAACTTACAAGAAACCAAAACTATAGAACTTATTATAATAAAACATTAACACACATAATTAACAAAAAGGAAAGCTTACTTATCAGCAGCAGTAGATATTGACAGCCTATGTTTGTCCCACCGCCCTATGCCAGTTGGGTATAAAGCTATAGCTGGTCCTCCTTCCCAAAAACTCCATGCTGGATACATGATGTCATAGTTATCTTTGGTCTGAACAAAAAAATATAAATCGCAAATATGTTTTTTAGAATGTGCTAATACTAAAAATGTTAATGGTATATTGTCAACATCTGGGATCTGCAGCCTCTTACATAATCAAGTTGACTAGTGCCCTACCCGACCAGTACCCACTCTTGGTACAACTGACATGTCCAATTGGTTGTACAGGTAAATAAATGTATCAGTTCCTACTAGTACTATCAGGACATTTATTTACCTGTTGTACAACATGGAAAAGTAGTCCGACTGGCAAGAAATTAGTTTCATACATTGACCAATACTGTTAAGAGAATAAAATAGAATAATAAAAATAAAACATTAAAAATGTTTATAGTTTAGTTTTAATTTTATTTTTATACTCGACCTTCCTGCAAGTACTACCAGTTAGACAAAATTTGCAAGTTGTACCATGCATAAACAAACTTCCAGTTCATACAGTTGGAACATGAATACATTTATAAACACATAGAACCAGTTGGACATGCCTTGGTACTAGGTTGGTACTCCACTAAACATGCCAAAATTTAATGAGGACAAGAACTGATGATATGAAATGAGGCTTTTATGATTAATGAAGAACACAGCTCCTCTGATGTAAGAGATAACCTGTCTATAGACACAAAAGATATTAAAAGACATGTTGCTGTCATTCTGATGGAAAGAATAAGTAAGTGGATGCTTACCCAGGAAAGTTGCTTTGCAGCACTCTACCACCAGTGGTCTTGTTGGTAATAACCCATATTACCTATGTTCACCTCTTATGAGCTGCTAAACAGGAACTCTAATGTGCGTGGTTATTTGGCAATCATCAGTTGACTGGAGTCAGCAGTTGGCCTTGTACTCTTCACTTCAAGAGAGTTAAAGACTAACATGATGAAAGTGTTACTTGTCAAACTAGGGGTAATTTGACAATTGCATCCATAAGTTTAAAAAATATCCATAAAAAGGCTAGTTATTAAGCATGCTAAACATGTTTCTTAAATTATCAACGTGTTACTTTTAAAAATATGTAATTTTTTTAACCTTACTAAAAGAGAAAACCGGCAATTTTACATGTCCCCAGGCATGATTAACTTGAGGCCAATCTCTAGTATTAATTGACATTTCCATATTTGGTAGTTTTGTTGCTAGTGTTTTTAAGTAGTGTTCAATACCAGCGCATCTAGATGGGAATTGACAATCTTTTTGTCGGTAAAGTATTCCATCAATTATCTGTAAAAAGAGTTATTTCAAAAATTTTTGTAGTCAATGCACAAAAAAGTAGATAACACAAACAGATAGGGTCAATTATTGAGAGCAGGAGCAGATATCCAGTATATCAGCCAGCAATATTGCTCCTTGTAGCCCAGTAGAAGTTAGGGTCTTGGGGTTAACCCACCTGATGTTGTTTTAAGTCATTTAAGAATTTGTGTCAATAGAAAAAAACTAGAGTATATTAAATAGGTTTTTTATAATACCATGCTGAGTAATTGATAGAGAATATCAATAATACAAGCTTGAGTACCATCACAGTACAAACATGAAACCTGATGGAAACTACCTACAAACATTCAAAACAACACAAAGTTTCTGTGGTGCTGCAATAGAAACTGCAAAACAACAAAAGTGGTCGCATTTCTAAAAATGCCCTGAGCATATTCATCTTTTGCTGAGATTAATATTTATTATTATTTGCAGAATATGTAGATACTGCAAATAGATTGCTTGATTACTATGAAACAGTAACTGCTAAAATAAAATAATATAACAATAGATAAGTATTTTATTAATTGAGCTTCGTTTTCACACTCTTCTATAGATTTGCTATGTTACAACTATAGGCTAGGCTATAGCTTATCATAACATTTCTTACTTTATAAAGTAACAATCCACCTTAAAATAAGCACACGTTTTAAGTATTTTTTATAGGCTTAAAACACTACAAGTACTTTCACAACCTTGCTAGTTAATTTACCTGATACTTTGTTCCTTTTAGCATAGCATTTTCATTCATCTCTTTGGATATTCCATTGCTAAATGGCTTTAAATCACTGTTGATTACATTTCTAAGACAGCTGCAGTTTCCAATATCACAAGGTTGATAATCTTCTAACGCCAACTTAATCAAGTTACTTATTCGAGATGACCATTCGTTTATTTCTGTAATCATAATTAATTAAAATATAAAGATTTTATTGTTAAAACAAAACATCAAGAAAATGTTCGAAACATACAACCTCTGCTGTATTTATTTTCTTTTTCGGAACAAATTTGATTACTATCGCAACTCTGTTCATCTCTCGCACACAATATCCACGTAAAGAGAGTAAAAAGTATGTAAGTATCCAATAAATAATACATTTTTATAAGAAAAACAAATCGATTTCAAAACAATAACATAACCTAAAAAGTAAAAAAGATGCCATCTGTCATCTTTATCCAAAGAGAATATAAATCTTTGTCCTCTTTATTTATTATAGCAACATTTCGAGTATTTGACAGTCGTACGAATTTTAAATCTCAGTGTTATTTTTTTTTGGAAAAAACGATTTATTATTTTTTCCATATTATTAATATAATTACGGTAAAAAATAATTACAAAAACAAAGGTGTTATAACATTTTTTTTACTTATTTAATAATACATAAGCCAAATCTTCTTAAAAATATTTGAGTACCTAGGTACTTTCTTTTAATTTTTTCTTATTCTTTTCTCACCGTTTTGGTGCGACCTCTGTGTACAAAATAGAAGAAAATACCATTTGCGTCGCTTTTAACGTCAAGCGAAACGAAGTTCGTTGAGTCTGCTAGTATAATATAAATATAACTTAAAATTTACAAAAACATCTATTTCACTAGGTACTTTAACAGGTGGTTGATACTCGTAAAATCCATACCATAGATTAGCAATCTACAGCCACTACAGAGATCTCACAATCTACACCTACGCCAAATACAGAGAAATTACAAATACCTGCATCAAAATAACTTAAACTAAGAAGATACATAAAGGCGGCCTTATCGCAAAGTCAGCGATCTCTGACAGGCAACTCTAAAGTATGGAACAAGATTTAGCGAGATAGTGTGCAATGGTGCTCTTACAAATATAAAAATGCATCTAACACTAGACTAGACTAGACACTAATTAATATTATTGTCGTGATAAACCTTAAATAATCATACTAGCTTGACTAATTCACAAACATGAATCATAAGTGTTATCAATCAGGCACGTCAGCTCTAAATCTTTGAACCCCATTATTTTTCTTACCTGTTAATAACCCCTCCATTATAGCTATAATCTAAGAATAATTATAATTTAAGCAGCTTTTAAATTTCTATCACTCACGTATGAAATTACGTGGGACAAAACTGTAGTTTTACAGAATCAGACTAGTTTTTTCAAAGAACTCTCCTTCTCTATATTATTAAACCTGATCTATCGCGCGCGGTTATCGGATCCTCCGGATCCAATAACCGCGGCAAACGCGAGCCTGCCTCCCAGTCCAAACAACACAAACACAGGACATTACACTACACCGTCGCCGCCAGTCTCGACATCGAAGATCTCTCTTGCACCCGGCGTCTAACGCCGAGGGACGAGCCGCCACTACTTCTCGATCAAGTCCACCCAGTAACCAGAACGTAGCACCAAGTCGAGGTACGGTCTCCCGGGAGACAGCCCTTGTTGCTGGCTTTGTAGGGAACTGTCCAATCCATCTAAATAATGATGTCTCAGGCGGAGCACTCTGCTCGGTCCACAAAGTCCGATTAAAAACCGCGAGGTTGGCAACACATTAGTCATTCCAAAAAAAACAACTTTAGGATACACTAGCCGACCCGTCGAACTTGGTTCAGCATGACACCTATGTATGTATGTTATATTCTAAATCGAAGATGAATAACTGATTTCTCATACAAACCTCAAGTCCTGATACGTAAGGGTAACTTCTTTTTTAAAATATGTTAGTATGGTTGGAAATTATTATATCCAAAAGCCAGCTCATCATAGAGCTAGGCAGGTCTGTAGCAAATCGTTATACTTGACAGTTAATACTCATTGCTTACCATGCAGATGACTTGGCATGATGATATGTATGTGTAAAGTGTAATATGACCTGTAATGTGCAAATAGCCCTGCACATTCCTGAATTCAAGCTATGAAAGTAAGTTCTAACATACCAAACTATGCGTTTCATGATTTTAATTGCTAAACTGTAAAACATTTGACTATTAATAACCTAAGTAAAGATAAAGACAGGCCTTCAAGAGTTCCGCTGCTTAGAATCTTAGCCTAAGATATTTTTGTTAGTTATTGAAAAATAACAGCAGTTACCTGGCAACTGATCTAAAACATCGCGATCTCTTATCTTAGATAGGTTATTGGCCATTCTCTTAAATTGACCCCATAAAACATAAAAATAATAAATGAATTATAGCCCAATTTACATTTTGACTTTACCCCTCTCCCATGGGAACTTTCTAGTAAGACTGAACTGATTAAAAAAAAGCCTATAACATTTCTCGCAACCTAGAGAGTTGAGTGAGATTCAGTGGATTTGGCATGAATCGCGGTCGGGATACAGAACATAATTCTTGAAATGAGAAAAATCGCCCCTTTGGTCTAAGATCCAGGTGTTGGAGGTCCTGGGATCGATTCCCGGGTAGGGCAACAAAAAGAAAATGTGGTTTTTCAAATTTTCTAATAAAAATAACGTTGCCCGGGATTGGATTTGGGAGTGAAGATACTAAACTTATAAAAATATGATGTGCTGCCTATTAGTCACCTTCTCCTTTTATTTTAAATATTTTCCCTAACCTCCCAGAATTCACTCTTCTAGTTTTATTATAAGTATAAATATCCGAAAACGGAATCAGATTGGCACTTTACAATATTTAGATTAAACCAGGGTTAACCGCCGCTAACTACATCGACCAACCGCGAAGCTCGGCTCCGATTCCCGTGGGGGGCAAACATTTGTGTGATGAATATTAAGATGTCTGCATTTCCGGGTCTGGGTGTTTATTAAATTTACTCTGGTATCTATTAATTTATTTCTATGTATGTATTAGAATCGTTAATTAACAACCATAGCACAAGCATACAGTTTGCTTACTTTGAGGTTAGATTAAATTTGTGTAACTTGTTACTGCAAATATCCGGAATCCATCTGGTTAAAAATATCTTTCACAGTATATAAACACCTGATATAAAAAATCCAAACTAAAATAATTGTTCAATGCAACAGTCAGATGTTTCTCTACGTTGTGGGTAGTAATAACAAAATCTAATTGCTAATAACAAAATGTTTTTAATACTACTGATATTAACGGTATTTTTATGAAATTGATTATAAATCTACTTTCTATACTACTGATATTAACATTATTTTTATGGAATTTATACTAATCAAAACAATTCTCAAAACTACTCCTATTTTGAGCGAACCACATTTCGTTGTGTGAAAATAAAGTATCTATTACACCCATAGATAATGATAGTTCTATGTTTTAGTCTTTGCACACTTTAGAGAACTGTTCGATTCCCGGGTCGAGCAACAAAAAGAAAATTTGGTTTTTTCAATTTTCTAATAAAATAATTATGGGATTGGATACGTGCCCGGCTGGCGATAGACCCATCACATTGTGGGTGCCCTGGATGTTCCTCTGCCTACGTCTTCAGGTTTACGGCGTGAAGATACTTTTTTTATCTTAGTTTACCAAGCCACTACCAGCTAATGTGTCTAAAGGTAAATAAATACATGATTTAAAAATACATCTCAATATGATTTATTACTTAATATTCAATTTATTCTATCTACTTGTATTTACTTAGATAGTTTGCGTTCGAGTTGGTCGGCGATCGCCTGTAAAAAGTCTTCAGTGTTTAAGTACATCCCCTCCTTTGTGTTGGCCATTCCGTGGATACAAATGACGAGATCCTTCGTCATCTTGCCGCTGTCGATACATTCCACGCATGCCTGTAAATAATAATATACACTTAATCTCT
>DVZK01000792.1:0-10840 GCA_018236665.1 Calephelis perditalis
TTGTCAGGATCGTGAGGTCTGGCACTCGATACTCTCTGCCTACCCCGTAAGGGACTTGGCGTGAAGATATATATGTAGTTGTTGTTTTTTTTTTGTTGTGTTAGTTACTATCAAAAGAAGATTTATATTAAGAAGAGATAAACTGAGAAAATACGATAGACAATGATTTATTTTTTCCCATAAACAAATTGTTAATAATGTCTAGCGATACGAATTTCGCCAGGTTAACTAGTCCGTTGAATAATTAACATTTATTAATTATCCTTTAATATTTTGCTATTTCATTTAATCACTCATTCGTTTTCTGGCATCATTAAAAACAGTAAACTGGGGAAACTACTTTTGGATTTTTTCTTGTGATATGAAGAATTTTAAATGGACGGTGCCCCTGGGCTAGCAGCTTTTTTCGGGAGAGGTACTGTCACCCCATTGTTGTCGGAAATATAAAATTTTCTTTTTGACCTAAGCATATTGTCATGGGTTTGGTGGTAAAAAGTTCACGTTCGAAGTTTATAATAAAAGCTAAATCACATCATTTATAAATTCTTATTAAATGGTCATGATTTCGGATTGTTTGATATCTTAACTGTTAGTCGCGGGATACCTAAGGCGGGATATTTATTTTTTAAATATCATTGTTAATTACACATACGACATTCCCTTATATGTGTGCTAATTAAAAACATACTCTCAAAAAACATAAGTTCTCAATCTAAGTTTCATATAAAGTGTTACAAGTACTATACCAGGAGCAGAAATAATTTAGTACTGCTCGTGCTAGAACGCTTTACGGAAAGAAAACAATTCAATTTTCAGGGATTACAACTATTTAAATTGTAATAAAAATACTAAAACAATTAAAAGTTTTAGTATTTTTAAAATATTTTATTTATTTTATTAAACTTAAACTAAATCAGCATTTAATAGATAAAATTAAACAGTTATAAACTATTGTGATAAATTAAAAATTACATAAAGAACCTTTTATTTTTACGTGTGGAAATCCTCATTTCGGGGGAAGTGGCGGGTTATGTCGGACTCCTACTGACTAAAACCACACCGTGTCCTCCCCTTGGCCAGGTACCGAGGCTGTGGGGACGCTTTCGCTAACTTCCACTGCCCCGGCGGCGCTGGATCTAATAATCCCATTCTGGCAGCCTCATTCAACAGGGGCTGCGACAGGTACCGTAACTGTCGCAACTCCATCTCGATTGGGTGGCCGACCTCCCTGGTCCAATTAGTTTCGCCGGCCCCCGACTCGACCTCGGTTACTCAGCCCCTCTTCCCCCCGCCACAACGACAAAGCTTATATGAGCAAAACTATTTTATATTTGTATTTAAATACCGATATGTGCTATGTCAACTTTTGATGCCGAATAAGATATCTCTTTTCTATAATATAAAAATGAATTGCTAAATGGGTTGCTAAGCGCATAACTTCTGAACGATTTCTGAACTTAATTTTTTCCCATACAAACTGAATGAGTGAGCTGATATATAGTTTGAATTTCTCATGGCAAGTAAACAAAAGGTGTGTTCTTTTTAAGAAATATTTTATAATTTCCGAGTATACTTGGGAACGTTTGCCTGTTATGCTTTTATGTCTAAACAGTCAGTCGATCACCCGGCTGGCGGTCCGTCCCCCTTCAAACAGGCGGTTAATATAATATGCATATACTTAAGTAGAATTGTTACTTCGCATATATATTATTTATTTACGCTGCTGGTGTATATTAAAAATATTCAGTAGGACTTGTATGTGTAGGGTGTGGCGGTAGATGGCGTGCGCGCGTTGTCACTGTCCCGGCCGGGCGCGAGCGGAGCGGGCGCGGCACGTGTGCGGTCGCGGCGTTGTCTAAGCACGTGCTCGGGGCGCGGCGTGTGCGAGCAGGCTACGCGCACCTGCCGCTGTGACGCCTTCTGGATGCAGAGCCTATTCACACAGTTCACGCCCGACGCCATGCCGGACTGTGGTTAGTTGTTACATACCTACAATACCCTATGCCCTAAAAGGAGTTAAATCCGTTCGTGTAATGTTTTGTTGTGTTCTGTGTATGTGCAGACTGGTCTGTGGTGTACGCGTGCGTGTTCGGCGGGCTGGCGCTGCTGGGCGCGGGCGGCGCGTGGTGGGCGTGCGTGCGGGCCGCGCGCCGTCTCTGTGTCGTCCGCAAGCCGCGCCACCGGCCCGCATACAGGCTGCTGCCGCTGGCTGATGAACGCCCCCGTGAGTCTACTACGTACATAAACACGCACACGCATGCACACAATAACAAATGCATACGCATATTCTAAACTAACACATTCATAAAATCAAACGAGCAGTCTACTTGAACGCAACGACTAACAGCTTTTCTTAGTATGGAAAGCATTCTTTAAAACTGTATTTTTAAAGTTTTTTTGTTAGTTTGATCAAGTGAAAACGATGTCGCATATTTACAAAATTCTTAAAAATTGCCTGTTGTGACAATGTTTTTTTTAAATATTTTTGTCAACATTTATCCTTTTGTATAATAGAAACGCGATCACAGGATTTGTTATCCTCATGGCATGTTTTTAAATTTCAGTAACAAACAAAGACATATCCGAAACCGACACAGACTCCGACGTACTCTATGAAACAAAAAATAAAGCATTTTCCCCACGAGCGATGAACGGAGAGCTGACGCATGGTAATGGGTGGAAGAAAAACGGTCAGAGCAAACAGTCGCGAAAAGTCAAAACGTAGCTCCGTCGCCTCGTGGAGTGCCACGACTTATAACAGACCACTGTTGTGATACACATATAGTTAAATATACATAACGCACTTCAGAACGATATGGACGTAATTCAAAAACACAAAAGGTAAATAATTGCAGTCAAATGTTTGATGTTACATAAAGAATTAATTAAAAAATGCAATTCCAAGTTCAAAGTTCTATCACCTTATCACAAAAAATTAGACCCCCTTACCACAAAAAAAAATTGAATTTACATCCAACCAATACCACTACACGTGGATGACGTGGCAACGTTTTATTGGTTGAGATTCCAATTTTAGACAGTGTTTAGTAAAACAATCGTTCGATGAATGTTAATTTTTTTGTAGTAAGAAGGAATAACTTTAAAACTGATTTCCTATATTTTTTGTTAAGTCCATATCATTCTAAAGGTTAAAAGTCATACATAAATTGCGTCAACAGAAAGAAACTTAGTTGTATTTACAATTTGTGCTGTCTTAAAAGAGAGAGAGGGATGTTGACAAATAATTGTCCCTGTAATGAGAGAAGGGTGAAATTTAAATTATAGTTAAGAACGAAAGGTTAATTTAATATGACATAATTTATGGATGGTTCTTAAGTACGTCACTTAAGAATAAGTGATTTTGACCCGTCACATGACGTACGTCAACATGTTGACACGCAATAGACAGATTCACGTGTTTGTGCACGTTTTACATTGATACGATTTTTTTCAAATAACTGTATTGAACATAGTTATGTGTTGAACGTAGAAATTAAATAGAATATTACTTAAAAACATGTTTACCAAACTAAATAATTGCAACATTCTGCAATTTACTGCTATTAGTAAGGCGCTAGTGTATCTGGATAGTACTCGTTGTTATCGTGACCGTTTTTATCTTTGCCTTAGGCCACATACATTCGATATTTTGTTACGAATTCGTTTTGAAAAAAATTCGAACGCAGAGAATTCAAAATATACGTTGGTGCCATCACATGCATTCAGAATTTTTCGGTACGGAATTAGAGTATGTGCGATTGCAGTTTTTTTATATTATATGTTATTTTTTTTGCCTACATTTTCCAAATCCCTGTTTTTTTTTTTACTTTGAGAACCGAAAGTACTAATGATCAACAGTCACAAAAATGTTCAATAGAAAAACATGTTTTTATGTCCATAGCAAAAAAAGAGAGCAAATGAGGCTACTAATCTATTTCTCTTTTATGCCGTGCAATCGTCATTTCCACTACTCGGATCACATTGGATGTTATTAATTTTCAAACTATTTTGATTTTGCCTAAAGAAGCGTTAACATTTTGAAGTTGTGTTAAAAAATCAAAGTATTTAAATTTTAAACGCGACATGGATGTTTCTCTTCCAATCTTAGGTTAGACCAAGATATGTATGAGTCTCTCCTTTATCTTCTCTCCTTTATTATATTCAAGTACTTGCGCTTAATAGTTAATATAGGCTCCAGAATCTAACAAAATCGGTTTTTTAATCCGCATATATAAAAAAATTAAGTGTACTTAATATTAAGAAACTGTTTTCGTGTAAAGCCATAAGTAAGATATTAATAAGAGGGTTATATTATAATAATTAAGCCCCTTGCACTCAAATGCCTAATGCCTATGCCTCGGAGGCCCATTAATGTATTAATAAGTCGATGAAATTTTCTCTTGAATTAGATTCTGACAGTTTACACATTTATTAAACGCTTGCTGGTTTAAAAAAATAAAGCGTTGGAATTCATACTTGCGCTGCAGTTATATCAATTCATGTACTTCCATTGAGTTCCATAGATATTTAATAGTCTTTATTTATGTCACAAGGTTTATGGTTTGGAGTTTAGGCGCCATCGAGAGAAAAGATCGAAGTTTTTTCATAATTATCGAAATTCGTGTTTATATTTATTGTAATTAGTCAATTTTGATGGCATTTTTTACAGTATACAGTTTTGTTCAGTGAAAGTGCACATAATATGAAATAATCATAAAGAAATTAGCGTATCGTGTATTTTCCCGTTGCCGCCACATCTCACTATATGAGTTTGAGTAATGAGGCCACTGCTTTCCTCAAAACCCGTCATGACTTTTATTGACGACTTGTGACTAATTTTGAATAATTGAAACCCAATTTTGTTAAATCGGTTCACTTGATGCAAATTTCTGCTTGACTAATGGCAAAATGCTAACGCGAATGCCAAAAGCAAAAGAAAGAAAGAAGGTTTAAGGTTTGAAGATGAATAATTGTGTGACACGTGTCAAAACAGTCCTATCGTTTTACGTCTGTAGTAGAGCGTTTAGAGTTAAGACATTAGAGCTAAGATTGATTTGACAAGATATTGGTTAGCGATTCCGCAACTTAGGCCCGCCACTGACATCCAAAATAATTCCGTTTGGAAAAATCGAAACCCAATTGCAAACGCAGTAAATGAGAACAAAGTTACGTATCCGAATAAAGTGCACCTACCACACAAGTCGGATTTTTTTATAGTCTAAATTAAGTTTCGATTCGTGGACATATGTAGCGAGCCTTAATGACTACACTTTCAAAAAATATTGCTCTATTTTTCAATAGAATGAAAACAAAACAGAATATTTTTGTCGTATAGTATTAGCTTGTAAGCGATATACAATTACTCTCTTATGACTGATACACGCACACATATAAGTCGCATGCATTGTACTATCGTTTACTTGTATACTCGTACATTATAGTTGTAGTTGTGTGATATTTTTATATGAATGATCTCTAAAGTATAGTACTACTATTTAAATTATGCGCTTCGGCTTTACACCTTAAATTTTTATTTTTAGTTTTAACTTTTATTTTAATCTAAATTTAAGCGAAATGATGAATCACTAACAAATCTATATAGATATCTTTAAAATATATTCGGATTTCCGAAGCTTGACGAATATAACCGAATCGCATAATTTAAACAGTACTACTATACAACAATCTATGGCCATCAAAGAATATAAGCTCTCGCCAACAACAGGCATTCATGGCAAAATTGTAAAAAGATGTTCGTTTATGCTTTCATGCCTGAACAGAATTTGACGAGTTTTAGTAGTAGGATCTAAAAATGTACATTTGATAAACATATTTTAAAGCGAGGATTAAAAAATGATATTGCCGCCTCGCGATTTCACCCTCATCTTGAACTTTTTTTCACCCTCCCACAAAAACTGGTTGAGCCATCAAGATAAAATGTAATTACAAAGTCATATCCGTATATTATGGTGTAATGTATCCATGTACCAAATTTTGTCATCATTGGTTTAGGTGGGTAAGCATGAATCCCGAACAAACATAATATTTTCTGATTAATGTTATATAAAAACTTATGTCGGTCTCATAAAGTGTAGCTAAGTATTTGAATTAAATACTTAAATTAGTATTAACAATTTCGGCACTCTTATCTCTTGAATTAATCTTTTATATTATACCTTAAGCTTGAAATAACGATGATAATATTTTGTTTACGACGTTATTCTTTTAAAATATTGCTTATTTTCGTTTCATGGTTACCTACTGCCTTTATAATTACATTTGTTTCATTTAATTATAGTCGTCATAGACTAATTTCGATATCAAATGATACTTTGATATCTGTTCGAGCGTGACATGCAAAAATATGTTATGATAACGACTAATATAACGTATATATTGCCAATAATTAATGACAATTCAAATATACCACTCTTATACATAATGACGATATGGTACGCAGACTAAATCCTTAATCATATGTTCATATTGTCATAATATGGATTAGAATAAAAATAGTGCTTACATTAAGATTTATTTAAACATAAATCCTAGTAAAAACTATCTAGTTTTACTAAACTTTTACTTTACTACGATTTTTTACAACTTGTTGAAACCATAAGTTGCGGTTAAAGATTAAGTAAAGATATTTTTTAATTTAAAAAAAATATTAAATAATTACTTAATATTAAAAAATATCTTTACTATCATTTGACATTCCAAGTATACTTTAAATAGCACGAAAATGTGAGACCCTATCTTTTCGAATGTGGCATTTTGTTCACGTAAAATGTAGCATATTATGTGCTATGTAACCACAAAGAAATTTAAATACGTCGACAAAGACGACAAAAATCATCAAATCTCAAAATATCACATCATCAAACTAGTAGCCTTAGTACGCAATATGAAGTGATTTTTCGTGGTCGTGATCACAAAGAAAGATCTCGCAATAAAAGGTCTAAATGTTGGCCTGGGCTACAAGCTAATATAACATAAAATCCGTTATGTGCGTTTTACGTGAAACGTGAAGAAATTTGAAAAATTAACTCTTAAATCATCGTTTTTAAAAAAAAATCGTGTAAACATTTAGTTTTATTACTGATTGATTTTATTATGTACTTATATAGTTAGTACTGTTCAGATTCAACTATTCTACCGTAACTTGTTGGTAGGTGGTTTGTTATAAAATAATGTAGGTTGCGTGCGACAACATGCGATATTCAGTATTACTTTGACGATCTTATATATACTTATTTTAACAAAATTCATGAATCGTTGTTGGTACATAATATACATATTATTTTAAATATTTTGTTCTATAAAGTATTCTTTTATTTCGTGTATTTACCTAACATTATCCTACCAGAAGTCGACCGGGGGGTCGTCATAATCTGATTTTTTTGGCTTTATGAACGATCTTCCTTTGCAATTATCTTCATGTGATTTTTATATCAATAAAAATTAGAATTAAAAAAAACAGTATAGCCTATTATCAATAACCTGTATGATAAATGATAGTATCACATTTTGATATTAACACTTAATCGCGCCATATCAGCACGATAGTTCTTTTCAACATTTTTAACTATTAAGGATTTTTAATTTTGTTTAGGAAATTTAAATTTTGATCTAATAAGTATATGCAGAATAAGTAACCCTTCACGAAGGAGACAAAATGTAATGTAAAAATAGTATTAATAGTATTACAGGGGGGGGGGGGGGTATAATTAGTATTACAGGTACAGTATTCGCATTCTGTAAGTCTTTGAGGCCAGGATATTCGAAATTATCTATTTTTAATTCAATTTTAAACACGATACTTGTAACTTTACTCGATACTAAAAAAATAAAAACAACATTGAGTTTTTAATACTTTTTCAGGTTTTATTCGAAAAATATCAAACTCGAAGTGACAGCAAAATACAGTACAAAGAAAATTGTACGTTTTAAAGAAAACTTAAATTCTACTTATTTTGTTTTTTTTTTATTTTCTTTAATACCACATTAAGTACCAATGTAATATTTTCTAACAAAATTTTAAAACCACGTAAGGTTGACGTAGCGCGTACTGCCAAGAGAGCTCGACTATCCTACTTATTATGCTCGTTAAATTTACCCTTTCGTGTTTTATTCAATCCCTAAAATACGTATTTGCTAACCAAGCCTATTCCAAAACAAAATATACCTAATACTAGTTGCATAGTTGCTAGCTTTAAATAAGATTAAATAATAGAAGTATTCGCAGAGATGTTTTTACAAATGATCACATTTCAAAATGATACATTTTGAAACTGTTTTACATGAAATCTTAAATTTGCATCATTTGCATTTGGGTTTTACTTTGACAAATTGACTTTTAAGACAGATTGTTGCAGCTGCCTTTATGAACTTTTTGATTGTGTGATACCGATCACACTTGCGAGATGCATGCGATTTTTGTTTCTTTCTTATTAGGTATCAGAGAATAAGACAACTGGATAGTTGACATTTACTTGACTGGTTTTGTAATATTATGTGATCTAAAACTTTTGTAATATTATGTGAACGCTCGATTTCTTAGTGGATAAGAGTAAATTTATTTATATAATATTATATTTAAAAGACAAGCTTTTATTGAGTTAGCTTTTTTAATTATGTATTGTGTTCTACTATTCAAGTCCTTATATGGCTATATTGCATGGTATGTACAAAATATATAATCCTCCATTTTGTTTTTGGCCATATTGGATAATGGATAGATTTAAAACTGATTGTGTATTATCATAGCTAAAGGATAGCTCCCATTGTTGACGGAGCGTGTCGGATCGGGCCGCATCGCATTGCCAAGCACACTGAGGCGGGCCGGGTCGCATTTCATGGGCGGATTTCTGTTACTCTGCGCAAAAGAGTGAGCAAAAACATAGAGGCGACTCGACGTTAAAGTATGGAAAGTGGCGCCTCTAGTAGTTATCATACGAAACCTTAGCGTTAAAATGTCGTTAGTGCTCTATTCTCAATAATATCGTGATCTTTGGTGATTGTACGGGAAATGCACGCGGGGTGCTTCGCGAAAAACTCGCCGATTCGCCCCGGCACAGTGGGCGTTGCTCCATACAAAATGTATGCAAGCGATCTAGGCGGATTATTGCGCTGCAATGCGCGCCGGCTCGGCCCGTCCTAATGAGCGCTATCCTTAAAGGTGTATCTAAATTTTAGCTCAATCGGTTGAGATAAACTGTAATAAGATTTATCCTTCACTAACAAACAGGTAAAGTTAAAAAAAGCTTGTAGAAATAGATAAGTCCTGTTCTCAGCTTAAATTTATGTCGCAAATTTAGACCGATTTATAAAGTTTGACTGAGTACGAAATTGAAATTGTTGAAATTGTGTAATTAATACTTACCATATTTTTTATGAAGATTATGTAGTTGCTTAGTATACAAATATGATTTTAATGTACGTTAATTTAAAATACTTGTAAATAGACCGTGTTTCGCAAAAACGACCCAATCCACAACTAGGCCAAAAAATTATTATTTGTGCCAAAGTAACCAAAAATCCCGATTAAAAAAGTAACCACATGTGTAAAAGATTTTATTTTCATTTTAATATCTCGAAAATATTTTGGTTCCTTTTTTGCGTAACACGGTCCACTTGCTTGAGAGATTAAAAAACTACGAACATCCAGTCGCAGTGCAAAATAGTTTTGACTACTATTTGGCACAGCTGCCTTCATTTTTTCAGAAAGTGGAGTGGTGTAAGACTAAGAACTAACGGCGCGGATTTTGCCTGAGGCCGCGACGTTTGTGGGCCCGCAGGTTCTGTAGAATGTAGATTTGTTTGCAAAATGTAAGATCACATTTCACGACGCGTTTTGCACCCGCAACACGGTAGCGGTCGCTCGCCCGTAGAATCTTGCGGGCGGCGATCTCCGCCTGCGCGCTCTGCAGTCGCTTGGCGGGCGACCATTTTGTATTATTTGTTCAGGGTGTTGAGTGTGAGTTTCGTACGAATTTACTTTACTACCGCGTTTGCGTTTGGACGATCCAAATGGAATAATTTAGTTGTTTCGACTATCTGCTAGAGGCGCTGACAATAGCTCCATACATTTAGGTCACAAAACGTAAACGCGATAGTAAAGTAAATCATTTCAAAAACTCACACTTGGCACACTGTTTATTTTACCGCAACCGCCGATAACGATTAACCACGCGATAATCAACCGCCAAGTTTGCGGGCGATAATTTCACCCGCGGCGGCTGCTGTTATTACCGGCCTGCTGATCGCAATTATTACCGGCCTCGTGAGTTTTGAAATAAAACCGCATAATGGCGACCGGCGCGGGTTAAAATAGCTCCGTGAGTTCTGTCTCTAAAGAGGCCGTGATGTTTGTCAAACAAAAGACATTAATATGTTCTAGTCGTATTGATAGTGAGTCATTTAGTTCCCAATAAAAATAATATTTTAATCGTAGAAATGCATAACGATTTATAATTAATTATTTTGTATATTATGTTTATTTAAATAAAAAGTATAAAACTAAAACTTACTTTTATTCAATCTCAATCTTACTTCCTCCTTTGATAGTATTTTGAAATCAGGACAAATACCGTCTGTCTTTTATTAATCTGCCGCCGCACGTCGCTGCAGTATGCGGCGGTTATTTTAAGATGCAATTCAAAACTTTTCAGTAGGTACAAAGTAAAATCTGTATCGCCACACACCGACGTGTGTGCGTTTCAATGTGACATCTGCCTAGTATGATGTATTGTGTGTGTAATAGGCATTGACCTCTAAGTATATGGACATGAAATAGTTACCAAAAAAGCCTGCCGCTGGCTACTAAATATGGCTGCCATTT
>DVZK01000793.1:0-10836 GCA_018236665.1 Calephelis perditalis
CTTACCCTCCGAACCGGAACACGTCATGACGTTATGGCGGCAGGAATAGGTAAGGCGGTGGTACCAATCCGGGCGACTCGCTGCCAAACTCTACCACCTAGTCGGATGTCACGGTGTTAGTGACGGTGAGCCTATGCTCGCCTTTTACGATCTGCCTGGCATAGGAAGACAGATGGTCTATTCTACAAAGCAGCCTGGACCAACCAACAAATGTCTGGAATTAAATTGAAGCATGCCGTGTAAAAAAAAAATATTATGGTTGAGTTGTGTTATGTATCGCAACATTATACTCTATTACAGTAGTTAAAATAAAAGATAAATGGCAGATTTCCATACACGAAATTGATTTGCCGTGCATGTATTCATGTAAAAAATGTTCGTGGGCAATGTACAGTTTTTACAACAAATTACCCAACCACATATTTGACCTTTGAATTAATTAAAAAATATGCAAAAAACTAAAAAATAATGTTAATTTTAAAATCTCGTTTAAAGATCGCAGAAAATTAAGCTGATAAAAATAATTAAGATGATTTGCTTCATACACTTAGGTACCTTTTAATAACGTAAAATGAAAATATATATTATAACTCTTTTTAAGAAACATGGACAAGACGGAAAACCCGTTGAGTTTTGGTACCCAGATCTTCTAAATGAGAAGCTGTGTTTTGGTCTAGTAACTAGTCATGGATTTCAGAATCGCGTCACAATTAAAAACAGCTGTACGGTGCGAATAAAATATGCACAAAGACTTCACAAAGAAATGCAGACCCGAGGTGATAGTTTATTTCGAAAAAACAAATTAAAAATGCTTTTTAGCAAATAATTTAGAAACTGAAATAATAAAAAAAAACTGTATTTTGCATTTTAAATATAATCCTTTTACAAATGTCCCGTCTCTGATCAATTAAATTATTCGTCAACATTTCTTTATTTCTTTACAAATATTTAAAATATGCATGGTTAAGCCTTTCATTTGACTTTTATGATCACATTTGTCCAAATTGGTCCATTCCTGTCTACGTTGGATACAAATGTGAACACTGGCCCGATCTAATGCGGACAAATAGTGGTAATATATAAACCACCAGCCAAATTGCCTAAATTTTATCAATTATAGGATTAGGAGAAAGGAATATATTTTATTATCTTGACATCTAAATTTTTTAGGTATAATTCTAATAAATTTTCAAATATCTACAGTGTTAAAAATGAAAATATTCTAACAGGTTTTATATAAAGATATGTTTTAAGGAACTATGGCATTAAAAAATCAGTGTTCGAAATTTTTAAACAAAACTAATTCTAAAACTGGAAACATACTGTCGGAAAGTACATTGAACCGTGCAAACTATCGGGGGTGAATCGCGGACGTGACCTTGAGAGTTCGGACGTCCGAAGGACATCTGCTATGGGGCATGGGGCTATCTGACAATAGCCCCATTCAGTATCTTTTATTGATGATGACTGGGTAAAGTGTACATCAAATAGCTGTCAAATGACGTGTTCTGTATTTGCTATCTCCATTGTATTTCTGTTGGTCATAGGAAATGGCAAATACAAAACACGTCATTTGACAGATATTTGATGTAAACTTTACTCAGTGATCATCACTAAAAAGATAGTGAATAGTCCCACTGATGTTTGTTTTTCATGTGCATGATGCATGTTTATTTAAATCGTTAGCGTCCGCAGATGGCGTTTGTACACTTACCAGTTCGTAAGCCACGGCTGATAATATTATGTTTCCAGCTTAAATTAAGGGGATATTAGTTACGCCATCGTAATGTAGGAAGTTTACTAAATATGGACACGAGCAATACTGGACACGAGCCACAGGACCTGACTCGGCAACAACAAATGTCGTAACAGCAATTCGTTTATTTTATTAGTTAAATTAAGCATCACTCTTGTTCGGGCAATTGTCATTGTTAAAATCAGTTTGAAATACACGTACGTTTAAAAGGTACAAAATTTGTACCTAAGCTTGTGTATGCGTGATTTTTGGTTACAACTTACAAGTCTTCCTAGTATATAAAGAACCTTATCAAGAAAGACATAATTATTATGGTTACTATCTAAATAAAACAACTGATTCAAAATTTGCCTTCTGCCTAATAAGCGCACTCACATTACCCATTACAAAAGGTGCTCGATTAATATAAAACAAAATGCGACGGACCTTTAACTAAACCATAAGTCTTTTATTTTAATACATAACACGAAACAATTTTATGGCAGACAAACAAAAAATGTAACATGGTAATATATTTTAAGCATGGACGTAAAATACAAATAATAGGTCTATGCTATTATCACATTACTACCGCAATACAAATCATTAATACGTTGTATCGTTTTTTTTTAATTCGTCCCTTGTTGATGAATGTTAACTAACGTCTTAATGTTACGAGTCTTTAAAATGTTTATGATAATGGCGCGTAATAAATTGGTCACTATTATCGTGATCCTAATATCGCGATATCGCAAACTTGCGATACTTGTGTTGAAATGGGCTATTACATTTGTCAATAATATCATCATCAGTATCTGTATATTATTATACTCTTTAGTCTTTGATCAGTATACAGCTGAATTTACTAGAGTGAAGGAATGTTTCACATTAGATTAAAATTAAGTTAATCTGAATTCTACATGGATAATAGTAGAAAAGTAGCTATAGCAATAATACTCGCATTAACATTGAAAATCATAGAGAAGAGAAAGTGCCGGGCTCCTTTAGCAAAATAGACCATTTGCCTTTCTGCCAGACAGCCCGTAAAAGGCGAGTATAGGCTTACCGTCACTAGCACCGTTACATCCTACTAGGTGATATAGTTTCACAGCAACTCATCCGGATTGCTTCCACCGCCTTACATACAGGGTATTTACACAGTCAATATTATCGCAAAATCGTGATATTATTGATAATGTAATACTACCCAATAAGATACCAACGATATTTTCTATTTCAAAGTAGTTAGTTGTTTTCTAGTACTTACGGTTTCAATTATTCGAAATCAAGTAAAATAGATTTGAATATAAATTATTTGGCCGTCTTAAGAATTCTATAAAACATTATCATAAGCATATTTTATTAGTATCTGTGAACCTAATTTGCAAAAAAAAATTATTCCCATACCAAAGACAAGAAGAGGAAAAGTCATAGAGAAAGCGATTTCAGAAAGAGTCATTATTAGATTCAAGTGATAAATTAATATTATTTAAGTAATGAATTTGGTATTTTATCGATGAGTATTCTTTTCAAAACAATATTTTTAAATATCTGTAGTTTTGTTATGTAATTATTTTCATTTAATAATGCGAGAAATAAATAAAAGTTACATAATTTCCTTTTGACCGGAAGTCAGAAGTACTTGGACATAATTGTGAAACCCCCCGTTGTTTTGTATCCAGAAAATGCAATGGCCGCCATCTTCGACTCTTGTGAATGTTTTGATCGTAGTTTCGGACTTTGAGGCCTATTTCAAGTGTGCTATGCATATATTGGATAGAAATAGTTTCGCTACGTCGTAGGAGTTATAAAATAACTTGTGCACAGGTTAGTAGATCTTTCTTTCACTATTTTCTATTAAAGTGTTTACATCTGGATTTTATACCAAAACTTTTGTGTAATAGTTAATTTAGAACACATTTTTTTCTCATTTGTAACTTTTCTATATAGACATTTGCTTTAAATGTGATAAAAATGACGTATATTACTATTTTCACATAATACTAATTTGTTTTAAGTACATCTCAATTTTTCATTACGTATTTGGTTAGGCTTCTTGCTAATGCTACCATTGATTAAATACAGCAATCGCATTTTTTATTTCTGTCTTACAATTATCACATTATGTTCTTAGAGGTTAGTGTTTACTTTTTTGATGTTTAGAGACATTTCAGTTTTCGTGCCACAATAATGGCGGCAGTGGTTTTAACCTATCTTGTAATTATGTCTATTTACATCACAATCCTTTGATTTTACTAAGTTATTTTTGATACTACGTGTTGTATTTCCTCGTAGGAACAGAAATAATGTGACTTTATGATATTTTATGGAACAATGACCTACGCTGTAATAACACTCTATGGACTATAAATATTTTTCAAGTTTCAATTTTGATCAGCTGCTTCTTTGTGGATATTAAGAAGATGGATGGATAAAAACCGGTTTTTCGATTGCAGTATTTGAAATAATTTGGAGACCTAGCGATCTCCAAGACATCATCTCGGGTTAAGCCCAAGATGATATTCTCAGCATGTCAGCTGCATCAGAATTTGAGCCAACGGTCCAGCAAGTGAGTATAATCTCAACTATTACAGTACAGATCTTAATTTACTTGTTGTTACAAAAAAAAACCAATCTACCTCTATTCTACATTAGGTTTTAATGAGACCATTTTTTGTAGCTTGAAAAGTATATCTAAATCACGATCTGCCGCTTAAGTGTCAGTGAAATTTCCATAACCATAGTTAGTGACCAAATAAACATATTTAAATATCGATGTTTTGTTATTCTATCTCTTAAATTTAATATCCCAGACAGTGGTAAGTAATTTTAATATGTGTATAAATGTATGTTTATCATTTCATATTTAGGCCATTTGATATAGGTTGTCATTGCACACATACTATTAAATGAAGCTAATTTGATGAAGAATGTGTTGAAATATTATATTTTAAAGTTTCAGTTTACATACTTCAATTAATTAATGTTCAGTATAGTCCATTGGAAGATACTAAATTATAACATTCATCTTGTATTGCCTCACCATTACTTTTGCTGTGTTTTTTGTGTGCTGTTTAACACTATTAATTGTTAATCATTGTAATTTTTTTATTCTGCAATTTAAAATATTTGTTCAATTGTTTCTGAATTTTTTAACTGTAACACATCATTTGCTGGGCCTGTAAACAGTTCCAACAGTTTTGACTGCAATAATGTTTGATTTTTATGTTAAAAATTGTATGTCTCTTGTTGTTACAGGACTACGGGCCGACCACCTCCAGTGAAAATATGTTTGAACATGTGTTGGAACAAAAATTAACAGAAAAAATGGATGTGTCAAGTGTTAGAGCTCCTGTCTTAAGAGCTATTACTCGTTCTCCAACTCAGGGTGACCCGGAACCCGATTCTACAAACCCTGAGAGTATTATTCATTCAGTACATAAAATTGATAATAAAGATATAAAGTATCATGTTAATGAGAAGATATGTGATACAGATTTGCCTGTGGACTCCCTTTCCAGAATAGTTAGGATTGAGGAGACTACAATTAATGATGTTGGACACATTCTACCTTCTTACCCAATAATTCAAGAGCGTGATGACACAGGTGACAATAATTATGTTGAAAATGCTACAACTCTCATTCAACCAATGAACACGGCAATTGTCCAAAATGTGACAAAACTTCCACAGAATTTTACAATCAATGTAGATGCAGCAGTTGGTAATATAACCACAATTCAAAATGTTTCACAGGATGTCACAGGCAATCAAACATTATGGTTGCCTACGATTCTTGCTACTAGCACTCCTACAGATAGCAAAAGTGAAGAAGATAGACCCCCAGGAGTTTCACAAATAATTATTACAAGTGAAAGTTATATTGATGCTAATCAATCAAGTCGAAGGACAAATATTATCACTGAAGCAAGTTATTTGTCTAGACCGAAAACATCAAAAGTGCAAATTTTGAGCAATATATCCCTGCCCAAAAATTCAAATTATTCACAACAGTACATTGTTCATAGTAAGGAAGTTATTCCCCCATCAGTGTATGGTACTCAGAATCAAGTATACAAGTTAAGCACTGCAGCCCTCTCTCAAAAGCATATAAGTAATAACATGCTCAGTACGAAACCACCAAAGACACAGTCATTAATTGGTGGATCGTCACTTCCTCCTACTGTTATCAATAGCAGCTCAGCTAAGAATGTGCCATACAGTCATACCTATAGTAAAAATGTGAATAAAGTAAATAATGGAGCTAATCTAAATGCCATGGTGGCCGCTTCATCTGGCAGCACACAGTGCCATATTTTATCCAGGGTTGTCTCTGGACCAAATAAAATATCTGTACATTCAGGAAGAAAATCAGTAAACACTGTCAAAGGTTCCAAGAATACTCAAGGTTCTGGACAAAAAAATCAATCCAGATCTGTCAAGATTATTCAGCAGGCTGGTACAACTCAAAAAAGTGAAAACAAAACCTGGTCAGTGTCTAACGTTACATACAAAGGTCCCCCTTCAGGCTATGGAGTGGACACAAGTACTTCAATGGTTATACAGAAAATTGGTAGTCCCACTCAAAAAATTCAGCCACCAATGGCATTACAAAAAGTTCCAAATGTGGAACACCTTGTACTTCAATCCCCTTGTGGACCTGTTCTATTATCAACAGCTCCATTTAGTAAGACATTGCCAAAAGGGCCTCATTATGTACAGTCAGGTACTACGCCCAATCTTCGATATGTGCAAACATATGGACCTGATAATCAGCTCTCTACAGTTTCTCAAGTGTCAGTTAATCAACAGCTGACAGCACAGATATTACAGTCATTATCTCAACCAAAATTGATGTTGCATCAAAATCCAACACCAATGCCAATAAAAAGCAACTTGAGTCCTGCAATCAATATCGTAGAGGAACAGAAAGAAATAAAACCTCCTAATCCAAAGAGAACTGTTTTGTAAGTATTTAATTTATAATGTGTTAAATAAATATGTTATTGTTTACTGCAAAGTTTTAATGCCATGTTTTTTTTACAGTGGGGATAAGACTATATTACTGACAGCTGACGACATTATTGGTGTAGAAGAAAGACCAAACTTGTCTGAAGAAATACGTAGATACTCATACCAAGCTTTGGCCTTTGTAATGCTTGATCACACATATGCTCTACCAGCACAAAAAGAAAACACCATTAGTTCACCAAGTACAACTGTAGCAGCCATATCACCTATTATTACAACAACCTCAATAACTACTCCAACTCCAATGAGTCCCTTGAAGAGAAACTCACCAGTTGCTATAATTTCCTCTCCACAGGAAATTCCTACTACATTGACTACAAGTGTTGTTGGTACTACAACATTGGCTCCTATCACAAGTGTGCCTTTAGGAGCTCTAACATATAAGCCTCAACCTTTGACTACTACACCTGATGATGATACTGCATCTATTATATCATCCATAGAAGGCGAAAGAAGACCTCCACAGCCAGGTGGAAGTGATACAGAAACTGCACCAGAAGGTGAAGAAGAAGGGAAAACTCGCTGCATTTGCAATTTCACTCATGATGATGGGTACATGATATGTTGTGATCGCTGTGGTGAGTGGCAACATGTTGATTGTATGGGTATTGACAGAAATAATATACCAGATGCATATATGTGTGAACTCTGTCACCCAAGACCTATAGATCGCAGACAAGCTCGAATAATACAGCTCAGAAAAAGAGAAGAGCTTAGTGCGCTTGGTGCTTCTGATTCAGATTCCTCAGAGTGTACTCGCCTCCCTGGACAAAGACGAAAACGATTACTTACAGTCACAACTTATACCAATACAAGTGGCTCTTGTGTGACAACATATAATTCAAGTCTCCCTGTGCTGCCTCCTTTACCTCAACCAACTGTTGCTATACCTAAAAGAGGTCCAAAGAGGCCTAAAAAAGTAGAAGTAGTTAGGAAAGGAACAAAACGAAAACTCTCTGAAAAGAGAGTTAAAAGGAAAAAAGAAATGTTATTCAGCAAGTCCAAATACACTTCAACCATGCAAAACCAATCTCATTGGCGTGATATGTATGAGTTGGCTATGACTAATCATTATAGTCCTGAACTGAGAGCGAAAATGATGAAATATAGCAGCAAATTGGGAAACACTTCTAACATGTCATCAGCTATTACTGCACATCTCTGTACCACAGTGCCGCATGCAGGTGGTAAAATTCTCATTGCAACAAAGGACTTGAAGGAAAATACACCAGTCATTGAATTGAGAGGAAAATATATGTTATCTAATCAGCATAGGCCACAGTTACAAAACTCAGCAAGGGCAGGAAGCCAGAAACCTGGTCCATTTGTGTTTTTCTACCGACTACCAAAAGATAACACACAAATATGTATTGATACAAGGACATATGGCAATGAGGCGCGATTTGTTCGCCGATCTTGTAAGCCTAATGCAGAACTGCAGCACTGTATTGTGAAAGGAGCATTACATGTTTATTTAGCCACTATAGGTGATGTTCCATCTAACACTGAAATAACAGTTGGACATGACACTAATGGAAGTAAGCAGCCATGTGCATGTGGAAATCCTAAGCACTGCAAAGTAAATGGCTTAAATACATTGATGCCTCGTAAAAGTGTAGATTATCCACAAAGAGAGAAGAGGAGTCGGAACCGATGTCTCAGTACATCGTCTCCTGTATCATCTCCAATGTCACCACCTGCATCTATTTTGACTACTCCAACTAAAGAAATTGCTGCACCATTTAGTCCAATGATCAAAGTTGAGAAAAAATCACCAATAAAACATGAATATCCTCCTATGTCACCAGTGAAGGAAATGTTGCCTTTCACCTTTGATGAACCGATAAAAACTGAAGTGGTTGACGTAAAGAAAGAAGAAAGTACAGAAGAGATTGATCTTACAGCCAAAGAGGAGATGAAACCAGAATTAGATGAGCCAGATTTTGTTAAAACTGAATCCAAATTTGAAGAACCTGTTGATGAACCAGAGATTAAAGATGAACCTGAACCAATTTTGGACAAACATGTACCTAAAATTGAAGAAAAGAAGGAGGTGAAGGAGGAGGAACCAGAGCCTGAAATACCTGAGGAGAAAGAGCCAGAGAAAATTGAGGAACCAATTAAAGAAGTTGAAGAGGTTAAAGAAGAAGTTAAAGAGATTAAAGAAGAAGAAAGGCCTATAACTCGTGAATTGGCTGCGAAGTCAGCTTGTCATGACCGATCCTCAAGATCAAGTCGCACTACATGCACAAATCAAGATTCCTTAGATGATAAAACAGATGATTCACAAGATAAAATACAAACTCCTTCTAGCAAAGAGAAAGAAAAACGGAAAATGGTAATTATCCTATTTAATTGTTGTCCAGTAAACATAGAATGATAATAAAAATTCCCCATTTAGTGTGCTCATGGCATCATATTTGTACGGATGGACCGATTTTGCAAATTTTTTTTGTGTTGGTAATTGTTAGAAGGTTCTTATGAAGAGAAATTGCAGGGATAATGCCAAAATCAATACTTATTTATTCTAAAAATCTGTTAGTTGCTGTTAATTTTAAGCAATACGAAGTTTGCTAGGTTGGCTAGTATAATATTAATGGGTATTGTAAAACCAATATGATAGACTCTTTGTTTAATGTCACAATTAAAGACTTTTACATAATGCATTTGTAAGTGCCATCTTACAAATGCATTATGTAAAAGTATCTTTTAAACAACAAATTATTGAATTTTTTTCTGTCAACATATTTAGGTCATTTCTAAAATGTGGTATTATTGCTGTTCTTAGTAATAAAGTTTTAAGTTTATTGTAAGAAATGTTTATTGTACTGATTGAATTTTTAAAATTAATGTTTTTACACTACAGACACGTGAAGAACGTAAAATGGAAGCGATAATGAAAGCTTTCGAGAGGATGGAAAAAGCTCAACAGAGAAAACAAGAAGTTAAAGAGAGACAGAAGAGAAGAGAGTCTGATCCTCATCCTACAAACATAAAGGACAGGGACGACGATGATGAACTCCATTGCAGTACAAAGAAACGGAAGAGGTATATTTTCGTATTATGTTTGCATAATTTCTGTTTATTAGACAAAATAACGTTTTCGAAATTACCCCCATATTATTAATATGTATTTGAAGTAATTAATGACCAATAAGCAAATTGGCCCATCTGTAATAACGTAATAATCATAGCAATATCGATGCATTTTTTCTGAATGCTCTATACTCTATAGAAATCTTAAGATACTGGTCATGAGAAAGCAGCTTACAAGTTACATGTATGTATGGTGTCTTATCTATAGGTTATCTAAGATTTATAATAGCACACAATCATATAAAAGATTAAAATTATTTTTATGCTATTATTGAATATACTATGTTATTATCTTTAAAAACACTTAGAAATAATAGTATATATGTGTACAGGCGTAAAGGTCGAGCACGAACCGCATCACAATCGGCTCAATCAGCGCGACGACGACTCAACTCTGCCGACAGCGAGATGCTCACGTCAGGCGACGAGGCGAACGCCGATCATAATGACCACAATGACCATCCTGACACAGACCACAATGACCACACTGATCACAATGATCATTCAGATGCACCGCCTCAACATGACTCGTTGAATGAGGTATGTCTTTTATATTTTTTTCAATGCATTTACGTGGTGAAATGGTAATTTAATGCAGTTTGGTATATCAATAATTAATAATCCCGAATTTGCACACTGCAATGCAGTTTTTCTATTGTCTGGGGAGAATGATGTGGACTTTTTTTATCAAGAGAATAAGGGTTCTGTCTAGCTAGTGACCCTTGGATGGGTGGGTGATGTTGGTAAGAACATAATTGTTTATGTTTACTGCACAAACTTTTATACCATTGATCATGACTTGAGTATATATCACATCTATTTTAGTCACACAACTTCTTGACATGTTATAGTTTATCACAGCAATGGCTAACATCGTCAGGGATTGAACCCAATCAGTTTACGGCCAATGTTAATAATATTTCTCTAAAGATGGATTTCAAGCAATCTAGATAGCTGCGTATCCGCCGGCCTAT
>DVZK01000794.1:0-10836 GCA_018236665.1 Calephelis perditalis
GTACTTTTTCGGGCCAGAATTGCAGTCCAATGGACTGGCAGGGATCGCGACGTGCACGCTTCTGGCCAATGACCCCCAAAGGAATTCAAAATTCCAGATACTTAAAATACGTTGAATAAAAATGATATGAAATTGAAAGTGTTCGGTTTGATAAACGAGGAGCATAATCGAGTTCCTTTGAAACTCACATTGGGTGAATAGAAATAATTCATCTTACTTCGAACTTGGTACGGGTGCTAGTATTTTAGTTTCTGCCCAATGCCAATACTCTTTTGTATGGAAAGTGTCAAAATTTATATTTTGATAAGGATGCCACATTTATATCAATCACTCATTCTAACGAATCAAAAAACAATGGAAAAGTATAATATGTTACGTTATGTATAATCCGAGCCGTAAAGTAGGAACAAGGTGTAAAATTTGATCTAGAGTGTAGATTTATATGTTGGGCTCTATATTATGACATCTAATAAATAACTTTTCGACAATGCGAGCCATTTGACTTGTCTTGATAACATTTTATATAGAAATATTTTTGATGGCTCTTTCTATAGTTTTATACAGATTAAATATAATGTAAAAATATTGAATAATGATTATTACCTTTAACGATTTTACCTATGGTCGCCTTTAACGAGCAGGCTTGCAGGAAGGCAGATGGTCTATTCTGGAGTGGAGCCCGAACCAACGCGGGAAAAAATCTTTACAAATATTTGTATAAAAAAACGTTTATTTTTACTTCCAACCGCCTAAATATAAATTTGATCCTGGTAGCAAATGTCGACCTAAACACAAAATTTGAAGATTTCCTAAACTTTTTTAACACCGCGACCGGTCTATCATACCAACCTTCGTCATGCATTTTACCATACAAAGGTTCAAGAATTTCCAGAAATTCTTTCATATCACCTGCTTTGGCCATGATAACTTTATGTAGATAGGTCAAATTTCAGCTACGCCTTCTCAGTAATTTGAGCTGTCTGCGTTTAATAGAAAGCTGATCAGTCAAGTACGAATGGCGACATTTGGCACACAATCTGTTATATAAAAACCAATTGCTGTTCCTTTGTCTCTCTGAAACTCGAAAAAGCTAGACCGATTTGTCATATTTTGATTTTGAGTTATTAATGGAAATCCTAGGAAGATTTAAAATATAAGGAAAAATTAAAAACAATATTTTAAGGTTTGTCATACAAGCAGTACGAGTGAAAGTATTTGTACCCAGTTGGCGACAGGATTGCCACCATTGTTGGTGGCTTTGGCGATATGGGCGTGAAGACACTTAATTTGAAAGCTATTTCTGTTTATTTCTCACGAACATTAAGGCATTGTAAATTAGTTTTATAATAAATTCTGACAAATTGGAAGAAATATATTATATCTCATTTTTTCAGTGTTCAATGAAATTAATTGCAAAAAAGTGACTGATAAGTTATCTCCTTATTTTTTGGAATTTTATACATCTCTTGAAATATTAAGCAACGAACAACTCTATCTCTATTTATTGAACCAAAACATGAAAACAAAGTAAAAAAATCACGATTTTTTATATGCTCAAAAATGTTGAAGTACTTACAAAAGCTTTTTTCAATTTTTTTTTTATTTTTGTTAAGCTTTTGTTTGTAAAAAAGGCTACTCCAACTTTTTTTCGTCGTAACTGTTGTGGTCTTCCATCCAGTTTGACCATGTGCTTCCATATCAGGTAGCTCGTGAATCAGCAAATTTTGAATGAGTTTTGGTCAAATTAGTCCCCAACAAGACCAGAGATAGGTGACAAGTAAGTTGTCCGGATAAGGATCTACTGCATTACATTGTTATATTCCGGTCCAATGGGCAGGGTTGCTTATAGACTAGCACAATTGATCAAAAACCTCGGCTACAAGACTGCAAAGAGCTTACAACATCTATGGTGTCAATAGCCTATTACATTCATCAGAGCCATGTTCTTGTTTGTTATCTCATCACTAAAAGAATGAAAAAGCAACTCAGTTATCAGCTACAAAAAACTCAGGAGTTTATAACCATTACGTAGTACCTACTGAGATAAATCGTACACTGATCGCCACTTAACTAGGAAAGTAATTCGAGGAACGCCTTAGATAAATCACACGCAAAGCTAACTTCCAAGATTCACACTAAAACAAAGTGCTCCTCTCGAAGAAAATGAAAACATTTTCGTCAAAAACCGAAAGACTTTTTAAAAGACCGGTGTTTGTACTTAAAAAAGCTGACTTTTGTCCAAGATTCAGCAACGCAGACTTAACGTCATGTTAAGTCTGCGTTGCTGAACACACTTGGAAATAATTTACATTTAACTGAATACTTGGTTTCACAATGGTAGAGATTTTCCTTTGAAATAAACAGGTTTAATGTGGAAATGTTAAATGCACCAAAAGTTAAATATTTTATTTCGTTTGCGAAATCCCATATCCTACGTACCTAAAATGACACATCCGTTTTCAATTTTCATGAAATCGATATTCAAGGGTAACCCTACAGAAACATATTTTGTGTTTGGATTCTGGGCCAATGTTAATCAATTATTGTACTAGATTAAGGGTTGACTTCTTTAACGTCTATAATATGCAATCCATATTTCATTAAAATCAATTAAACTGTTTTTTTGTTCCCGATTCGAGACTATTTTTTTTGACGTGACAACGTCTTATAATTCGATGGGGTCAGTTGCATGCACCAAAAACATGGCTCTGCGGCGTTACCTCGCTCTGAGGCATTCCATCAAAGGATTGAAGTGCAAGCGAGAGCGCGGAACGAGCGACAAAGAGGCATAATCGACCTCTAGTATTATGAAGTTGTCACGTTCAACTATCTTTATTAAACTGACTTTACAGACAACCGCTTTTATTTTTTCGTATGTTTGTTACGCGATAACTCGATCACTAACAAACCGATTATGATGAAATAAAAATTTATAAGAATAGTTTACGAAGTTGAAACTACATACTTTACTCATAGTTCTGTTGTCAGCATATTCGTCCGCTGTTAAAGATTTAACTTTTCTGCAAAAAAACCTTTGAGATTCTGGTATAAATACATAAAAAATGTACCGGCCGAATGAAGAACCTCCTCGTTTTTTTGAACTCGGTTAAAAAGTAACTTTTATCACTACGCAAAATCTATTTTGTGGCATAATTTGTCAATATTGCTACAAACAATATGACTTCAAAAGGAATTTTAATGACTGGTAGGAAGATATACATATTTTTTATTGTTGTTTTTAATATATGTTAACGTTTAAGTCATTATAAAGGTATCTTATGCCAGTTTTAATACCCTCAAAAATTTGTGTACAAAGTTTCATAGTTAGTAGTTAAGTAGATTTTGTGTGAAAGTGTAACAAAAAAACTAAAATTTACATTTTTAATATTAGTAGGGGTAGTTGCATACTGTTGAATTTGTCAACAAGTCCTTTCTTATAGTGATAATATAACCAGTGTGACCTAAACTTAATAAAGAGATTTCCCTCTCAAAATATACGCAAAGTCGATTCCAATTTGTAATAAATTCGTTTATGAGGAACCTTGAGTACCGTAACGAAAACATTGTAAATCGGATCACGTCACGTTTTACAACTTAGAAAGCAATTCTCCAAGGATTAATTCGCAATTTTTACTTATAATATCATTTTATAATAGTAACAGAGTCGTAAATAACCTAGATAGGTAAGATATTTATTATATTTTGGAATTTTTTCTTCAATTTCATTTTCTCAAATAATATGTCAACATTATCTGGTTTTGGGGGGGGGGCTTCTTTTAGTTGAGAATATCTATTTAAATATTTTCAATGTACAAATTTTAGTGGTCGACAGTCATTATACGTACAGATTGTGGAGTTTGCTTTTTATTAAATATGTTTATATAGAATAAACATATTTAGTAAAAATCAAACTCCGGATAATCTTTATCTTCGATGCAAATCGCAAATCACTAGTTTATTGCGAAACAATTATAAAACCATTTTTTTTTTGCATAAAAGTTACTTTACGGTCAAACCAGAATTAAATGAAAATTAAAAGTTGTGAAAATGTAACATGTGTTGTCATGTGTTACTATGCTAACATGTTGTTAATCGGTACCTACAGAAACATCCATCGCAAAATCAATGGCGAAATCATGTTCAAAGTAAATAACAATTAAAGTTTTTCGAGTTTTATTATGAAACACAGGAAACAAGTAACAATCTCACACATGGGTAAAACTTTCTATATTTAGTTTTGGATCCATTTTCCATTTTTTATTAGCTATTCTATAAATATGAGTGATTTATTGTAAATATTATATTCTATTCTACATTAGTATTATGTGTGTGCACCAACTATACTTGCTTATGGCTGATTCTAATACACGTATATTGACTTCTTAAACATTTTGGTAAAATAAATTTCTTTACAAAAATGCAAACAAGACAAGACGAAAGAAAATGATTTGGAATATTCAGCAAAAGCGTTAATTTAAAACATATCCAGCACAACGCACCGCTTATTAATTAATAACAGTAAGGAAGTAAGATGACTGTGGATAGTTTAATATCCTTTTGCCGTCTCACTGCCGGGCTGTTTGGCTAATGGACCGTCGAACTTGCCAAATGAATCTTAAATACCTTTTCAAGTTTTAGTATAAAAAAATAAAATACTCAAACTTTGGATAATTTAATTTTTAAACTGGAAGCGCTTTTTGTAACATTTATTTTAGATTTAAAATGCAAAAGCTTTTGAAACACACTTTATTTTTTGCTCTTTACGCAACTGAGCAGTTAGTGTCGAGTGTTTTGTCATTTTAGGGTAGTGTGAAAAAGAGGCATTTCTTACATCCATAACAATTTAATTTAAAAACATTCATAATGATGAATTTCTAGTAATCCGCTTGTATGTTAATGCAGGAACTGGCTTTTACGCCAACATCAGTCAACAGCTTTTTATACAATTTTACAGAAAAGTGTCGTCTCACCTTTTTGACCAAGAGCTGTAAATATTGTTTGTAAGCACTCGCTTGCATGGAAGCAACGTTTCTTCAAAGTTATCTTTGACGAAAGACATATTTACAACTGACTAGAATGTCTTTAATGCCGTCTCACTAGACTCCGTTGTAATGACCAATATTTGAACCTGTACTCGGCATTGGACGTAGACCAACACCGTTAAGATCTGAACTTTTGTCTTTGCATATACCTACTAAAAAAACTGACGATCACAATACTCAGGACAGGTATTATGTTCATCAGTTCAATACAGACAGTTCAATTCAGACAGGACAATACTTATTCGATGCACCGTAACCTGTTGTCTATGGGTCACGGTTGCCTCTTGCCATCACCAGTGTCGAGCGTTTGTTTGCTGTGCTGACCTCACACATAAATAAAAAACAGCTATCCTTCTGCTAGGTTAACTAATAAGAAATATTTTAGCAATAAGAAAATGTACACATGGACATAATAAAACTTGTTACACTTAGATTAAAAATCATTTTTTGTAAAGATTAAATTTATAGAAAAATAAGATCACACGTATCTCCTTGGACAAAGAAGTATAAAAGTTGTAAAGTTCTACTTGCAAGTACAAGACTATAACAATATCAACAAACTACAACACACAAGTGATGCTCTTGGTGTTGTTGGCTAACTATTGCGTAATAATGGACATGAAGTAGCCGTCTGCGACCCCGCTCGGTGTTAGTGCAACGTCATAACCGTAAATTGTGAAAACAGAGACTTTAGAACTTGCCGTTTATCCCAAGTAGTACTACCACGTTGTAGACTTTTCATGGGATATCTATGGAAATAGCTTTTGAATTCGAATTTGAATTGAATATATAATTTTTTAATTTCCGATAAATCTCTCTGTGGTACAGTGATATGTATCCTCTGTGGTCTAGCGCTTCAGTTGTTGGACTTGACTGCATGAGATCCCGGTTTCGAATTCCGGGTCGGGCAACAAAAATAATGTTGGGTTTTTCCAATTTTCTAATAAAAAAAAATGTTGCTAGGGATTGGAAATGTGCCCGGTTGGCGATAGCTTTACCACCTTTCACATTGTGGGACTTTTCGAGCCATTCCAGAGGCAGTAACCGATACTGTCGCATCCGGCAAATGTGTTACTCAAACGTTAGTTTAACAATAGTTTGAAAATTTAGTTTATAACCAAGTTAAACTAATATTAAATAAAGCAAAAAGAAACTGCAGTAAACTGTATTCTACAATTCATAATATTTATACATTTTTTCGACTCCAAAAAGAAAGTAGTGCTAACAATTTTCAAACTTCAAATCTTTAATCTACAAACAAAGATCCTACCAACTAATTGAAACTTACTATATATAAATAAAACAAACACAAACTTAATCAATACGAAAAATCAATGCCTGTGACTACCGAGAACCGAATTTTAGACTTTAGATAACAGCCGTCAGTAGTTTTCTTTAACCATCTGAGAAATAAGTCATCATTTATTTTGCGACTTACGACTTGATACATTTAAAAAAAAATTCGTTACTTTTGTGCTTGTTGCTTTAAAATTTTATTTCATTGTTGCAAATCATTTTAGAGGAAAACCATACTTCCGTTCCTTCACAATTAATATTAACAAACCCGTTTACTGTTTATCGGGGTGCTCGAGGGCATCCTGGGTTAACAAAGAATCATCCGGAAACTGCTTGATAAGGAAACCGGATCTCGTTGCCTAACAAACAACTAGATACCAAAGAGTTTCAACTCATACACATAGAAATAAAATTGTAAGGATTATGAGAACGGAGTGTTTGTTATGTGTTTTCGTTTTATTGTTATTTTAAGCGCCATATTATTTTCAGACGTTTTTCGTAAAAGTAGGATTTTCACATTTTCATATGTTATTAAAATAATTAATGACTTAAAAACCGATTTAAAATTTAATATTATTTATATACTACCTATTATTTATATGTGCTATTTACTAATAGGTTTGAAATCGGTGCCAAGCTAATTAAATACTTACTTACAAGCTCGAAGCGAAGCTCAGTGTGCTGAGTGTGAGTTTCGCACAAATTTACTTTACTACCGCGTTTGTCTGTCTGTTTGACTGTCCACTAGAGGCGCTGACAATAACTCCATACAGCAAGGTCGTTAAACGTAAACGCGATAGTAAAGTAAATCATTTCAAAAATTCACACTAGGCACACAGGTTACATCCCACCGGCTTGTGTGCCATGATTCATGAATATTTAAATGTCCGTATTTCTAGGTCTGGGTTGATTATTTTTTTCTGTAACATGTTCAAGTATTTCTAAGTATCTACATCTTCAGTTAACCCATTACAAAAGTATATCATCTTTTTCTTTGAAATTAGATTAAATGTGTAATTTGGTCACGGGAAATTTATTTATTTGCTTATTACTTCGGAGTAGCTTCTTGCGTTTCATTAGCCTTAGATTCTTACATACACTACATACACCATAGAAGGATCTAACAATTCAAGCCCTGTCCAAAAATGATTTTAATACAACACCCCAAATAAATCACAATATCTCTATTCAAAGACTGCAAATGTTGCAAGAAAATGTTAGAACAGCAAATTATCCCAACACCAATTATTTTTGACATCTGTCAATGTCAGGCGGAACAAAGTTTGCTGTATCATCAGGTTAATATTATCCCAAATGGATGTCGATGCGTTTACTAATTGACAGTTTTACAAAACTCAGCTCTCTAAAATATGTAACAAACTCCTAAGTTGGACTCAAAATAGTGAAAAAATTTATTGAGCTTGTGATGTTTTTTAAACATAGTTCAATATCTCATTGTAAAACATTTTCTAAACCTGAAAAGGGCACGAATAATAAGTACACACAAAAAGAAATGAGTGTTCTTAGTAATTGCTTTCTGGTGGCTGTTTATGTTCTTGAAATTAATAAAATATTTTAAAGGCATTTTTGGCAAAAAACCTTGATATGTTTAAATGATAAGTAGGTCACACTATAAGTTTAGCGTAACTCTAAAAACAAGCATTGACGTTATGGCGGTAGGAATAGGTAATGCGGTGCTACCAATGTGGGAAAATCACTTAGAAACTCTATCTAGTAATTATCTCTCGTCACTTCAATATTTAAATCGGTATGCTTGCCGTTGACACATTCCTGTTCAAAGGGTAAGGTAGCTTACTTTTGCTAAAGTTCTTACATTCCGGGGCCAAGTTAGCAATTCACCATTGCCATCTTTGTTGTCTCTAGGCTGTGTGAATTTCTTACCATCAGGTAATCTGACTGGTTATTTGCCTTTCAATATCATTAACAAGTATTTTATTCATAATATTTTACATCATGCTAAAAATCCAAGTACGCTAAGCTTAAACATATTTATTTTTCATCTTTTAACAGGTACACTTTATGTGGAAGCATGACTTGAAGTTTAAACATTGGGTAGTCACCTTAACCTATATCTTTCTTATGTATTACGTTAACAGACGATAATTGTGAGATCTACTCTCACAGAATCGCACGTATATAAACAACTATAAAATATAGTCAAATACCGGTGCTCTGCCGGATTTATAAAAAATATTAACCCTCTTTTTAAAAATCCCTATGTCGAAACTCCTTGAAAACATGTTTTGAAGGAGACTATTCCAAACTTTGACCGTTTAACTTGCATAACGGCCAAGGAACTTGCGTAAGTGTAAAATTATATATTATCTATTTTGTTATAACCATAAAAACATATTTTTGATGTTCATGAAGTGTATGTAGACAACGAATGGCTCAAATTATTAAACTGACACTAAATAAGGGTTTAAATACGTATTAGATCAAATCCTTGACGAGCTTATCCGGGGAGCATTTTCTGAGAAACTGTTTTTCTAGAAATTTCAAAGAAATGAAATCCGTTCAACTTGGATAAATGTTAGATAACTGCTTTGGAAGCTTCTCGGATGTTCACAATAATTCGAAGTCTCTGCTAAGCGGATTAGGTGTTTAAAGTTTTTAGGGGATTTAGCTCTTAAAGAAATCATTTGTTATTATTAAACTTTTTGTTATATTATAATATTATTCTTATTTTTCAGATGACGTGATGGTCGTATGTAAATTTGTGTTACACTCAACAAACGTGTTAGCAACATTGAGATAAAAGAAAGGGAGAAAACGAACTGTTTGTGTTAAAATGAGAAAGAACATGCTTCGTTGGTTGCATGCTGTTGTAGAAAGATTGACAAAATAGATATACAATGCGAATGTTTCGATGAAGGTATCTGGAGAGAGTTATATTTACATTGCACGATCAAATCGCTGAGATTTACCTGAGAGTTATGTAAAGAGTCTCCGGAACCGGCGTCCCCGTATGAAAATAATAGTGGATGTAGAGGGAGCAAAGCAGATCAGCAGGAACTGTGACACTTGACACTCGGCACTCTCTGATTATGTGTGTATGTCTTATAACTGATTTTTCTCTCTATATTACTTCGTAATTTCAATAACGGTATACCTATTTTCGAGTTGCCTAATACAACAGGAGTAAATAATACATAGGAATACCTTCCAACACATACTTAGATTTCTATAATAAACACTCGTAACCGAAAACTCAGAAGCGAGTGGACTTTTCTTATTAAAATCTAATTACGAAATTGTGTATTTTTATAATAAATTGCTTAAGTTGTACACAAAGTTGAATTTAAGTTCTGACCCTTACAAAAAAGAAGCATCAGTAATATTCAATTTCGTGTATTTTGTATTGTAAATAGCATTGCAAATGACGAAGCTCACAATGTTCTACAAACCATGGAATACCGATTTACAAAATAAATAAATCAATTCAGGAATACCCGCTACAAAATTTTGACGGAATTTATTGTTCATTGCAAAGACATTTATTAAAAATTGTCTTTGTAAACGTTATGGAAACTGCTTTATTGGCTGTCTTTTAGGAAACAATTAAGGCGGAATATATTAAATTTCATCATTAATTCTGACAAATGAAAGTGCATTCGGAAATTGCTGCTGCAATATATCATTTCTTTATTTGGTCATCATTCATTCATTGTAAACAAAATTTAAATAAAAATAGTTTTTAAAAGCAAGCTTTTATAGAAGCGTGCCAAGCTTCACCACTGAAACCTTTTTTCCTTTTTATTAGGTGAGGTAAGTATCATCATGGTTAGCTTTTTTAGTATATCTTGAATAAGTGACAATGAGAGTAAAAAAATATTTCTGAAACAATCTTAAATAAATGAACATTTTTTTTAAGATCTGCTGAGACACTTGGCTCTCTAGGTTCCTATACGTATAATATAAGTAGGTATTTTTATTTTGTTATCAGTTAGCGCAACTTAACAGTTTTATTTTACTGATACACTTGTTATGGAATGTTAGCTATACCGTGATTATAACGCTCTTAACATTATGGTTATCTCTTGCCATCAGTAGAGCCTTACGGTGGCTCGCTATCTTATCTCTGTAAATAATAATAAACTTAGCATTGGAAGTACCTACTGATTAAACCGTCACCAGCTTCCATTACATTTCCAAAATAAGAATGTTTTAAATTCGATATTATTTTTATTTTAACTGTCTTATTAATAAACACAGACTAAATTACTCAAAGTTTTAATTAGACATAATAGTCTATATTAAGTAATAAAAGAATGAAGATATATTAAATTAGATTTGTTTTAGTCTATGTTTAATAACAAGACAGTAGAATTTTATTGTGTTTTATTTACTTTTTCAGTAAGGTTCAATACTAATTCCTTCCTAGACTTCTAAAATTATAATTTTCAACTAAAAAACTAAAAATAAACTTGTGTTATGTTGCTGATATTCGTACCAATAAAAGTATATTTATTGATTT
>DVZK01000795.1:0-10833 GCA_018236665.1 Calephelis perditalis
CCACCGCTCTCGGGACAGAGCAGCGGGTTATGTCGGACTAGAACCGACTAAACTCCTTCCTGCCGCCCGGCAAGGAGCGAGATGGGGTTGCGTTGGCATTCACCATCTCGCTCCGCGGCTACGGCCCGATCATTACCGGGCCTCCTCCTGCGCTGGAGTAGAGTAGTAACTCCGGCCATTGGAGTTGCCCCCCAGGAGTGCGAGATTGTGTTGGCCGGAGGAAGTCCCCCGACTACCCCCGGTAGCTCCGCATCGGAAGCATTGAAGACGGGGGAACCGCCTTCTCGCGCCCCCGGGCCCGCTCCGCGGTCTTATTTTACGTTTGAATTCTTCTCAAAAGGAGACCACCGTTTGCCAGGACCTGTCACTACCGAGCATGGCGTTGACGACGCTCGGCAGCAAGAGATCAAATATTGTTATGTAGTTTAAATCCCACCAAAAACATAAATGTAAAAAAGGAGAGCCAAGTTCAATACAAAAATTATGCTTGGCTGTAACATTATGAAATATTATTATGATCAAGTATGAAAATTTATTTCTTTGCTTTATTCGACAACTATAACAAATGCTGTTATTTTAAAATAAGGGATCTAATAGTAGGTTAGATTTAACTTGGCCAGTTTTCATTACTTCAGTTATTTCATAACAATATTCAACATAATATATATCATAAAAACTGATAAAAACTGGCCAAGTCAAATCTAATTCAGATCAGATCAGAAGATCCATTGAGACCTTGCCTGTTTATCCTGCAATTCTACCAGTATTATGCCATCCTTCCCGTGTCGGCTAGGTAAACGGACCGCTTTTTTAACTTGTAGCGGGCAAACCTTCATTTTATCAGCTATTGTGTTGACCACTTCTTTGACATTCTCGTTGTCCTTGATTGGCACACCAACTATTTCAAGGGTGTTAATATAACTTTGTTGTTCACTTTCATTCAGTCGCTGCTCCGGAGCACTTACTCTATTTTCTAAATTAATGCTTTTATTAATAATATCTACATTTTTCTTTTCTAACAATTTGATTTGTTCTTCATAGGTCTTCATATTATTTATGCTTTCTTCCACCTTATCTGATAAAAACTCCATAGCACTATTTAAGTCACCCAACTTTTTATTATTTTATGTATTTCTTTAGTAACATCTTTCATAAACTTACTTGCGTTTAATGTCACAATTTCACTTGCATTATCACTTTCATGATCACCGTCTTCCTCTTCAGCAGGCACAAACGAAGTCCTCCTTTTGGGGTCCCGGGCACAGCTATTACATGTCCAATCTAGGTTTTCTGCCGCTTTTAAAGCGGCAAAGTGCTTGGCGGACAGATCTGCACAGTCAGCCTTAGCGTGCACTAGAACCCTACACTTATTGCAGACCTGGAGATTTCTTGGTCACATTCTTTTACACTGAGAACAAACTTTGGACATTGTGGGTAGTTGATAAAATCGAACTGGTTTAAAACTGTGTTGACCCTATTACGTACGAGGATGAAGTGAAATTAACGAGGCATTTAGCTTTTGGAAAAGTAGCTTCCTCGACATTGATGTTAGTTGTGGTTTTTAAATAAATTGCTACTCCTTCATTTTGTGTATGTGTACAAAGGAATTCCGCATGTATCTGGTGGTCCTAAATCTTGTTTTGAAAATGGACTCCGTACAGGAATTTCGCATGTACCAACTCGTAGATGGCGGACCTTAAAGTTATACCTACATTATGAAGGCTGTATAATCATGTCATATCTAATTTAAAAACGACCTGCATATATTTTTTCAATAGTGTATTCTGCCGATGTGTGCTTATTTCTTTTAATTATTTATACTGAATTAAAAATTTGCCTTATCAATGAGCTCATATTTACAGTATTTACAGTACCTTTATACAAATACTAGCTGCGCCCAGCGGTTTCACCCGCGTAAGTCCCAATCCCGCGGGAACTCCGGGATAAAATGGGTCTTCAGCTACCTACATACCAAATTTCATCGTAATCGGCTTTGTAGTTTTTGCGTGAAAGAGTAACAAACATCCATACATACAACCTTTCGCATTTATAATATTAATAAGATTTATAAATTTTATTACAGACCAATACGATTCAAAGTTGAAGAAACGAAGGAGTACTGGCTATGTAACTGTAAGCAGACAAAAAATCGGCCATTCTGTGATGGGACACATAAGCAGAAAGAAATTCAAGAAGCATCTACTATAAAAGTGTAAAATAATGTTTGTATAGTGCTGGTTTACAGGAAGTATCATATTAGAGATTGTTATAATAAATGAATATTTGCAAAATATATCTCGGTCTTTATTTTCCACTTTCGACTGAAAGCAGTTTTGTCCATATTATCACCGTGATAGAGAATTTAAAGTTGTTTAACACATTTTTACATCGCTGAACTACCTAGGGCTCAGGAAAGCTAATTAAAAACAATCATACGGTAGGTACGCTCCTGAATTGTAAACCATGTGTGTGTCAGGGCACAAAAATTCAATGCAACGTCCATTTATTTATGTACAAGCCGTTTGCCCACCACTTCGACATGGAATAGTTACGACTTTCATACGAACTTTCATCCTCTGTTAGTCCGTTGTATGTTGATTTAAGAAAATATGTTTGAATTCGGATTTTATTATATTGATGCTTATCTAATTTCATCAAAATCGGTACAGCTGTTTATCCGTGAAAGAGCAACAGACAGATTTACGCATTTATAATATTAATATAAATTGTTTAGCGTATAGTTACAGTCACCATTTCGACACATAGATATAATGACTAAAAAGGTTCTCTAGACTTAACAGTATCAGTAGGAGTATTAAATCGACGGGTGCAAAGTAAAAAGAGTCATCTACAAAACAGCTACTTTACAGGAGAGCGTATAATAGGACAAAATGCTCCCATTTTGTCAATTTTTAACAAAATTTGTTGAAATTTTCATCATTGCTTTATAATTTAATAATATATCAACATGTTTATTTATTTTTTTCCAATTATGTTTAATTTTCGAGATATTGTAGTTGTCTGTATCTACTTTGCTGTAAAAAAAAAGACAACAGTGTTAACTACCACTTGGTCGTTTCTACGTGGGAATTAAAAAAAATAGATTTAGTAAAGTATGATTAGTAAATTTCAGTAAAACGAAAAGTGTAACACTTCCTATTATTAAAATTAATTAATGACAGTTTTACATCTTAAATACATCAAGTTTAGAACATAACTGAGCAGATGTCTTTTTCTACGTCGTCGATTTGGTGCCAGGTACATGATTTAGATGAAGGTTAAATGAAATATTTATTTATGAATCATTCATTTATTATCATAAAAAAACGTAACTTCTCATACATCTTTAGAAATAAAATCAACAAAAATCTTTCTGATAAATTATGAGGTAGGTAATTGCTAATTCTTTGGTTGACCATTCAACAGTAAAATTATATAAACTTTGTTTGAAAAAAAAAACACAATTTAAGTCAAATCTAGAAGGTTCTAAACTTTTAAACTTTATATAAAAATAACACCAGTCTTAGATAACACAGTAATACAAATAAGTCTTCTAAAGTACGTTCTATTCATACATTTTTTTTAATAAAAATATTTTTATCACTTATAATAAAAGTAAGTAGGAAATTAATTCCAAACAATGATGAAACTCTGTATCAATACTTAAAAATTATTCAGTCTCATTACCGTCAGTATAGGAACTATGTTTTAAATTTTTATAAAAGTTATGATACCTAGGAGGTATCAGATTTTGCTGGCAAAGGCTAATTAAGTCTTTGTACTTGGCACTTGTTATCATGATGGGTTCATCATAACATTTCTTGGGATCATTAAGGCTACGGTGGGAACGAGTAGTTACTTTTCGCACCAAGTCAATTCGCTTGGGTTCTTCATCATTTAAGTCATATTTATAAAATATTGCGTAAGGATTTTCTGCTTTAACGACTATTTCTCGAACTTGATTCCACTTAACATTCTCATTGTCGGTATTTTTTGTCAATTTAAAATCATTTAAACACATTTTGAAATCTAAAATTTGGTCTTGTGTTATTTCTATAACCTCATATGCATCGCCGGATGTTTTACACCACCGAACGAGTGTATACCATTCTTCAGGACAAAAAATGAATTTTCTTTTCGACGATTTCTCAATTAATGCGTGGACACTATCGCCTTCCTGCTGAGTGTGACCCTTCTCCAAAAATCTGTGACAAATATCAATGCTATACTTTTGAGAGCAGTATACATACATCAAAAATACAATACGGTTCCTGTTTTGACCGCCACAGTTATCGGACCACAGGCGGATATCTTTGATGCCTCTATTAGTTGACTGTTGTATAAAATTATAAAGGCAACTAGCCACTTCATTCGAACCCCGCTTAGCTATAGTTTCAGGCCACATATAACATATTCCTTTTTTAAGTCCCAAATCAAAAACAGTAAAATTAAAAACAGAAAGTTTACGCTTATAATAAAATGAACTGGTTTCCCCGTGTGGTGTTGACAAAATTTTTTGGAAATCAAAGGTAGCCGAAGTTACAGTTTCAGGTTTAGAAGCAGCTTCATTTTTGTCTTGTTTCTTTAAAGATCTTGCTATATTTTTATCTTGGATATGTTTATTGTACTTATCTTGTTGTGTGGTTGGTGAAGGAAGGCAATTTTTAAATGCTATACATACGTCGCACTGGTCTTTTTTAGGAATATAAAAGGCTATGTTCATTTCCTTGTTCACAATGTCTCGATACTGGCGCGCTGTTCGTACTCTCTCCACAATATTATTTTCTTCTGCCCAAGTCTGGTACAACTTAAACATTGTGGAGAAATTTAAATCAGCCAAGTAAACTTTGTTTGTGTCTTTTCTCGTGTAATGTGACTCCACTGGTTGAAACGAGTTTACATGATCACACACACCTTTTATTATGGCGGCAGTACAAACCTTTTTTTTATTATTATGATGACCTCTGAAATCTTTTTCACAGCTACCAGTATTTTTATCATATTTATCAAGAGCACTCTGTATAAACTGATTACTTACCGATAGCGTATTCTTAAACATTGTTTTGCACACTTTTATAGTTTTAGGGCTGGTTTCTTTTACATTTGTTGGAAGTGTATAGTTTACACTATATTGGCGTTTAGAATCATTCTCTGTAGTAATTCTCCGCTTCATACAACGTTTTGTATATTTACCTATAAAAACCCATTGCTTTTCGTGATCGCAGAGATCCCAAAAACGATTAAAGATAAGTTTTCTATCTTCGTGAGATATTTTTGCGCTACAGTTAAATTTGCAAATACCACATGCCGGTTTAAGATGTTTCGCAGGTTGCAATTTTCCATTTCTGGACTGATGTTGTTTACCTGAATTTAATAGTAATTTACGTCTCGTATCAATCCACTTGTCTTTATTTCTCAATCGCCTTTTCTTTGTTCTATCTATACTGAACTGACGTCTTTTTCTACCGTTTAAGGAGGAAGGCGTAGAACATTCACTTGATGCCTCCACTGCCGAGGAAGCATCACTGGTGTCCCTTGTATAAGATTGACAGTTTGACAGTGACGTACTTGATGGCCTCCCTGAGTTTAATAAGCAGATATTTTGATCTAATTCTGATAATGGACGCGGCGGACTTGAAGTAAATGAGTTGTATTCTGAGGGTGTTGGTGTATCTGATAATTTGCTCGGGGAATCTCTATTACCAATATTACAATTTTCACAATTAATTTGTATGTCAGATTGAGGATGAACTGGTGTGACCGACCTAGAATACACAGTACATGGAGACTTATCTTGCGAAGTTAACTGGTACTCATTTGTCTTCATTGCTGACACATCAAGGTCTTCTATAAGATGTTCAATAACTTCATCGGCCAACACAGCATTTTTCTCAAAAAATCCATCGCTTATGTTTTGTAAGCTTTCATCTTCTTTAAAAGGTCGTTTCGGACTCTCTGAACATGAAACAATAGTGCAAAATACAAGTAAGAAAATACTGTTCAATTATAAGTCAATTAAGAAGAATTAACATACTCATAAACATAAAAAAAAACAGAAATACATAATCTTTGAAAATTTCAAGCGTATAGCTATAGCGGTTCTTGAGATACCCACAGCCTGGAAACAAACAAATAGACAGACAGACTTACGGAACCCTAAAATCAACACTAATTTACAAAAGTAAATTGAGACATCTACAATTCTACATCACAACCGCAACGTAGAAAAAGTTATATGGCAGATAGCCGTTTATGCGTCGTTTCGTAACAAAAAAATATCAATGATAACCTATTTTCATTATTAAAACGACTAATATGATTTAAATTCAAAATAACAATAACATTCAAGTTTTATAACAAAAATACGTACCTGAACTAGTTTCACGGTTGTTATCGATAAGTTGTAACAGATCTTCTCGGTTCATAATAGCGCACTGTCGTCTCGTTTTGCCCAAATTCACCAATAATTTACGTCTTTCCATGTCTATTGTGTTAAACTCAAACTGTTTACTAGTATGATAACACTTTTCCACAAACTTTATCACTTAACAAATCAAAACAAACAAATATTCGTGCCGGCCGGCGAAGCACATGTCATCTGACTGATGACGTAGTATGACTGACCGCTGGCCCCCCGCGCGTCCCGCGTATAAACGGCCAGCGGTAGTTACCCGCATCTACATCGTGCAATTTCACAAAACAGGCGTAGCTGTCATCTTTTACGTAACAAAAGTACCAAAATTAAGATGATTTTTGTATTTTTGTTTTTGCTTTGTTGTAGAACATGATGTTTTAAGTTAGTTTTTACAAAAAAACCAAAATCTCAAAATTGCAGTTGACTCTTTTTACTTTGCACCCGTCGAAGTAAGGACTAAGTGAGTAATGTGTTTGTCATTAGAACAAAATTACGTTTTCAGTATTTTTAGTGACAATGACAGCATTTTTCTAAAATCTTAGGTATTAACTTCTAGCTCTTCTTAATTCTGAAGACTTAAGGCTGAGGTTAGGGCATCAATCGGTACCACTAACAAAAGTATATAAAATTAGGGTACCTACCTACTTAAAATCGGGATCGTGCAGGGAATACATTGTATCACTATATCACGATCCATGTAGATCTGTCCTGTTGCAGCAAACAGTACCTACCTAATCACCAACATCATATTTTAAGCCCTTTTGTCTAAATCCTTTCAGAAAATCATCTGTTCTGACTCTGATTTCGCCCTTACACATTTCAGATTCACCGAATTCCTCTGATTTTTTATTTTTAAAACCGCAAAAAAACCGACTTATAATTCAATAGCTAACCTAGCAAAAAATATTCAAATATAAAAACATTTAATAAATATTGATCAAATACTTATAGAACCCCCTCTGAAATATGATCTATGTTTCGAAAAAATAAGTATCAAAATCCACCCATTCTTGGCCTAGTAATCGCATAACAAACATAAAGAACTATACCGACAAATTTACAACCTCCTCCTTTTTGGAGTTGGTTAAAACTATAAAATGACATCAAGGAAATAAAAAGTCATTGACCCTAACTCTTCAGTCGTATAAAACTAACAACCGAACCAAATATATCCAAACAAGGGCGATCCAATTTGTGGGATCATTTGCAATATCTGCGTTCACCAGATCGTAAAGTCCCACACCCCAGAACCAAGGACCAAACTAACTAGACCTCGTTTTAAAGCACCCCATATGGCATTTGCGCTAAACGGAGGTCATGGTGAACTGGTCGAGCAAACACGCCTACAAAGGTGACCATTATCACCCTCTAGTGACAGTAAAAATGTGGTTCAGCACCTCGCGGTCGCGTTGACGTACCTAAATCTACGCGCCATCGTTAATTAATGCTGATACTTTCAACGGGGCGTATGTTTTACTTAAGACAGAGTGACGTGAAATTAACAGATAAAGGATGTAAATTTTGTTTAAATTACTTAACCTATACTTTTACTAGGTATATCCGGATAAACCTTAAGTGACGCATTTATATATTGTTGTGTAATTTAAAGGAAACTATTTCAAAACGATACCATACGTGTTTATCTGTGTATATATGAAACAAAGCATCATAGCAGGGCCTATAGTTCGAGTAAAATTCGAAGCCTTCTAAGTAATTAATTGTTAAAGAAACTACTATTATGAATTATTGAACTAAAAGAATCATTCGTAACAAATCGTACAGCTTTACTGAAACTCCTAGTTTATTATTCTTATGTTAATTTTAAGCTAGAAGTCGATTATTAGTGTGGCCTCAAAAGCCAGGCATTAAGTTATTTCAAGTACAGTAAGTACAAAGTACAATTAAAAGATGTTTTTTCACTATCAGTAACTTGGAAAGAAACTATGATGTATGAAGTGCGCAAAGACGGCCATTGAACATAATTTTAGCAAACTTAAGACCCATTTCTAATGATGACATGAAAAATTTACACAATGACAACCAAATCACTTTGAATGTAACAAGTGCTTGTAAAACGAAGTTTATTTTATCTACTTAAATTAAAGTAATATACACAAGAATTGTTGGACAAATAAGGACTGTATATGGACTTGTAAGTCACCATACCAAAAATACATAGTCTTACAGTAGTGAATGGACAACCAAGGACATAAGACAGAGGCTAAAATTTAGCGATCTGATAGCCATAATGGCCTTCGGATATGAACTGTAAGAATAAGTTTTTGGAGTCTATCAAAGATTTTTTTATTTCTCAAATCATAAAGCTAAGAAAAATGAACAATCTGAAGAGAAGACGCGAATCAGTTGCATCAGTTTATAGAAAAACAACTAAGTTCTTGTCTACAAACACACCGAATTTATTAAAAAAATCACCAAACACGAAAAAATATTGCTTATTAGCAAGAATAGTGGAAGAGTATGAAAAGCAGGAAGAGGATAAAAAAGTAGTTAATAATGACGAAGATTCTGATGAGAATGATTTAGGCGAACAAGAATTAGATTATTATTTAGGTGTTAGAAAAAAGGATACATATTGGAGAGATCCCACAGGCAACGAACAAATAAAAAAAGATTATCTTCTGTATCACTGTGGAGTTTCCGAAGAGGACTACAACAAGCTATACAAAACCACAATAGTTTCAAAGCCTCCGTTAGCGTTACAGCCAAGACTGAAACAAGTGCCTTTTAAAATACATAAAAAGAAAGAAAAGAAAAATATCAGTTTTAAAGAAGGTGTAGCTGAGTCTTGGGCAGAGAAGAAAGGGATTTTCAAGTTGTTTGCAAATAGACGTGACAGTGATACTTCGGAAAGTTACAGCGAGTGTGATTCTGGCGAAGACTTAAAAGATACTGGCGATATAGACACTATAGAACGTGATGATTACGTGCTTTGGAATATTGCAGAACAGCTAGACGCTCTGAACATTAAGGGACCAAACACAGTTGAAGCTTTGAAATATTTACTGGTAATTTTTAACAAGCCTTTGTTTAAATAGACCTATTTATTTGTTACTTTGTGAATGACAAATGTTAGACACTTTAAAACCTAGAGGAAGAGAGTAAGAATTAAATTTTGACTCTCTACCAATTTACCTAAAATTTGGAAAACATCTACGACGACAATGCAACTACACACATTCAGTATCAGTATTCAGTCAGTTGTTGATAGTCTAAAATAGCGGTACGAACATTTTTGTAAAACCAACCCAATATACGAATAGGCGTCAAGCGAAAAGCCTTAAACAATGAAATATCATACAAAACAAATCCAAGTTTAACGTGTTTTAAAAATATTTTGAGAAATTCATTCTTCCCGGTGTTGGTACGGCTCTTCTGTGTTTAATCTGACCATGTGCCTGATCTTGCCTCTTTTTTCTGGTTTGAACTTCGTTTATGGGATGTTGTATCACACCTAGTCCAATGTATTGGTAAAACCACTACTGACAGTTACGTCTGATCTATTTAACCACTCACTTTCATTCTCCATCAAACCTCAAACTATCCGTCATCCAAAGATGACTCGACTAATGAGGCAGTCTAGAGATACGATTACATGCTGTATCAGTACTATTGTATTCCCCGTGTCGGTCCGGGCTCCTTTGCAGATTAGACTATCTGCCTTCCTGCCAGGCAACTCCTAAAAGGCGAGCATAGGCTTACCGTGACATTTGACTAAGTGGTAGAGTTTCGCAGCGCCTGCTTTTTTGCCTTCTAATACCATAAAATAAAAAAATAAAATTTTAATTTTGTATAAACTATTACCAATACAGTGGAACTTATGGTAATCTAAATTTGGTTTTTCCAATTTTCTAATAAAAAAAATGTTATTCGGGATTGGATATGTACCTGGTTGTCGACCTACCTATAACATTTGGAGGTTTGCCACCTATCCCATTGTGGGACTTAGTGTCTTTGGCTAGTCATGGGTGCCCTGGTTGTGCCTCTGCCTCCCTCCTCGGGGATATGGGCGCGAAGATACTTTTTTTTGTTAAATATGTGAAAATGGTAATATTGCATCGATGGTATCTAATAGTATCTAATCGAGTGTTAGAGCAGGAAACAAAACCTGAGTCGCTAAAGTTGGGATGACAATATTGAAAAATATTTAGATTATGAGAGCGATAAAATGGCCATATCTTTGATAGCCTTTTGCAAATGTCATGACAACTTGTCTTATCGATAAATGACGTCATTAGTTTTAAAGTTACGCTACAGATTATTAATAGAATATAATTATTTTACAACTTCTTCCACGTGTTTCTAAGCTCGGGGTTTTTACAACTTCACCGGCTTTTTTTATGATATAGGAAGGCAAACAAGCAGACGGATTTCCTGATGGTAAGAAATTCACACCGCCT
>DVZK01000796.1:0-10833 GCA_018236665.1 Calephelis perditalis
AATAACTTTTACTCGAGGCGTAACATCCCGGTCTACGATCAGCAACGCACCATTACTATCTTTATTCTCTCTAGGCGGCGTTATTTTTTAACCATCAGGAAATCCGTCTGCTGGAAAGTTTTGGAAAAGTGTGTGAGTAGTAAGTGCGTATTGGAAGGCAAAGGCCTTCCAATATCATAAAAAAATCTACTGAACGATTAGTAATTAACTAATTACAGCTATTTTGATTATGCAACCCCGTGAAATTGCGGTGCATTCCGAAATATCCTAATTTCTATTCATGGGCGGGACGACGTGGCTGCGACGTGACGTGAATCACGCTATCGGGTTTTATTGTATTACCGTTCCCAACCGGTTAGAGCCGGTTAAAGCCGGTATAGGGGAAATGAGATAACTTGGAAAAAAAATGGTTTTCTAGATTATTCCAGTAGTGTAGTGAAAAGTGTTGTGCAGCAGCTATTCCGGATTGGTACTACCATCTCACAATTTTTGAAATTCTGCCCTTGTGCCATACAATGGGTAAATGGCCGCTGTCTTAGCTAGTCTCGTCAATGTTGTGCTTCGAGCAAGAGGATTGGGTGGCTGTAAGACTATGAATCTCTGAATTGAAAATTGCTACAGTTTGAGCTCCACCGTAGATTTGCTAGGCTTTTAGTTTTCTATAAATTTTACTATACTTAATATACTTTGGAAAGTATATTAAAAACTATAGAAATTGATTTCCTGGCTTCATTTCTTAGTTGATAATCAAGATATACGGGTATAGGGACCCGTATTTGGGTCATATTTGTTATACATAAAATAAAACTTTGCGCGTTTTCCAACAAAAATACTCCCTTTGTCGCATCTCCTCGATTTCGGAGCTTTTCTCTAACTGCCACAGCCTGCATTGGTATACTCAGCGTTGACATTTCAATATCGTGGTCATCTAGAGGAGAAGGCTAAAATAGACTCTAAAAAACTTGGTGTGCTCAGTGAAGCAAGACAGTATTTCAAGCCTACCCATCGCTTACAACTATACAAAGCATAAATTCGGCCTCATATGAAGTACTGTTCTCAACTTCTGGGCAGGGGCTCCACAGTACCAGCTCCTTCCGTTTGACCGCATTCGACATAGAGCAACTCAAAATGTCAATGACCAGGCTATTAACAGTCGAAGTGATTGCTTAGCGTTGCGAAAAAATGTTGTGTCCCTTAGTGTCTTCTACCGCATCATGGGGACTACTTCCGAACAGCTTAATAAACAGCTGGTTATATATAATTTATCTTAGCAAACTGCAAATAACTGACTAAAATTATTTCACCATGACATTTTTCAAACACATAGAGGGTAACTTGGATTAACACATAGAATAGTTTATAACCCGAAAAAGTTCCCGTGGGACCATTAACCACGCGGGCATCGCAACGCAAAAGTTTTGTCTATATTAACGAAATAATGGTAAATGATTAATGATGAATTTCTAAACACGAGTATAACTCAAAAACCACAAACCAATGTAGAACCAACCACCTCGAAATTAAAAAAAAATCCACCAAAATCGGTTTATTGTTGACCAAGTATTGCGTAACAAACACACAAATACACATACAGTCAATTAAAAGCGTCCTGTTTAAGTCGGTTAAAAACTAAAACCTAAAGATGTATTTAACTTTACAAACTTTTGAGAAATAGCATTCTACAAAAGGACGAAGAATTGTGAGTCGACGTTTTTAAATTACAAGGGTTTTTCGCTCTACTTTATTTTAATTTAATACCTTTGTTAGAACAGCTGTTTCTTAATAGGGCTTGTTTAGATGGAGAGAAATGTGTTACTGGAGTTACGTACTGTTTCTTGTCGTTTCTTTGTTAATTCAACCGTTTGGTAGAAAATCTTTTAACTTTAAATTCGTTTAATCAACTTTTAATTTTTAGCCTACTTTAGAAAGGAGGTTGTCAGTTTATTTTGACTGATTTAGTCTGATAGCCTCGTTAGTCGAGTGGCTAGCGTACACGCCTAAATACACCGACCAACTGTGAAGCTCGAGAGTTTTGGCGCCATCGTGAATGAAGATGGTCGTAATTTTGTAATTAGTTTTTTTTCATTATTGAGAGAAATTGATTAATTTAGGTTGGAATTAGATTAATTTTGTTCAGTGAAAGTGCAAAAAAGAAATTATCATAAAGAAATTAGTGTATCGTCTATTTCAACGCTGCCGTCATATCTCACTAGATGAGCTTGAGTAACGAAGCCACCGCTTTACTCAAGACCCTGTACCTGTGACCCTGGGCTTTGTACAAAGTGACTAATGACATGACTGTATAAGAATTAACTTTTTTCCAAGTCATAAGCTGTGTACTTTAAAAATTACAGCCATTACATTGTATCATTGACCTAACACACCGGCTACAAGACAGCGATGCACCTATAACATTAATGCTTGTTCGTTATCTTAATACATAAAAAAAATACAACACTCAGTGTAAACTGATCAAATAACTTGAAATCAAGAATGTAAAAAAACATTTGGAGGTTCAGTTTATCTTTCATACATTCATATCTTTACGCCAAGTCCCTGTATATAGAATGGAGAGCCGAGTGGACGAAGTTCGCCGGTTCGACAAGTATCTTATAAAAATATCCTTTATATTAAAGCAAAACAATCAACAAAAAGAGAATGCGTTTTTTCCAATTTTCTAACAAAGAAATGTTGATCGGGATGGGATATGTGCCCGACAAATACCACTTGTATGGTTTAAGTGAATAAAGATTATTCTGATTCTGATTCTGATTGGTGGCAGGCTTGCCATCTACCACATTGTGGAACACAGTCTCTTTGGCTAGTCTTGTGTGGCCTGGTTGTGCCTCTGCCTACCTCTTGAGGGATATGGACGTGAAGATACTTTTTATGTCAAAGCAAGATTTCTCAACAAATGAGAAGTATTATATAGGGCGTTTCATGGATATGAGCATGGTTTTACTGAGTCACAGTAATGAGACATCAAGTGTCGTCCGCCCCCATTGGATATTACCATCTTAATAACTGTCCCGCCTATTATTGGTGCGTGGGTATTAGACTTGCGTTAGCTAGAAACACTATACAGGGTGAACAGTTAGTACTTTTGGAAAAGAAAATATTTTATTAAACAAAATAAAAGTTAAATGCATTAAAACTGCACAAAATGGATAGTTGCCATACTTCCTATTCCATTCTAAAATTAAAGAAAAAAAAATGTCTTAACGCCCATATCCCCGAAGAGAGTAGACAGAGGCACAACCAGGGTATCCACGACTAGGTGAAGGCATTAAGTCCCACAATGAGAAAGGTGGCAAGCCTACCGCCAACCGGACACATATCCAATCCAGCGCAAATTTTTTTTATTAGAAAACTGGAAAAACAGCATTTTTTTGTTGATAGACCCGGGCATTAAACCCGGGACCTAATGAAGTCAAATCCAATACCTGGACTGCTAGACAAAGCAGCAAGTTTTTAAAAAAGGCGCTTAACTATAAAATTCATGTGAGAGACGTACACTAACCAATATCATATTAAAACAAAAAACTTTCAAAACCTGTATGCTAAGAACCACTTCGATCACGTCAGCTTTCAAACCAAAAAATCGCATTGAAATCGGTCCAAAACTAGAAAGGTTACGAGGCATAGAAAAACATACCGACACACCAAACTTATAACACTGAACTATTTCGGTCGAGGCTTAAGTTAAAATAATTAATATTGAACCGCTCTGTGGAATATTACACGTCAAATTGAGAAATTCTTTAATTCTTTTTTTTAATGATGAATGAGAAGAAGGCGATATTAATACACAATAGGATGTTGGTAATGATATTTGCAGGCAAACAAGCAGACAGATTTTAAGATTTCACACCGTGTAGAGACATCAAAGATGTTAAAGATGTTGAGATGTATAGGCCTCGAGTAGAAGTAAGTTTACCGCCTATCAGAACACATCAATAGCAAACGCTGACGTTATGATGGCACGAATATGATGCGGAACCTAGTCAAATAGTTAGTCACTGTGTTAGTGACGGTAAATCTATGCTCGCCTTTTACGAGCTGCCTGACAGGAAGGAAAATAGTGTATTTTGCAAGGGAGCTTGGACCAACACGGTGGAAATATTAGGTTATGTGACATATAGTCCTTTTTTTAATTTGTATAAGTAATTTCTATAAAATAGTTAATCACAACTTGGAGCCTGAAGTAAATAAATTATATGCTTGTATGCTGGGTGTGCATAATACTAATACAAATCTAAATATCTGAATAAAATCTGAAAAAAAATTTATTATAATGATAATCAATGAAAACGTTTGGTAGATACGATATATTTATGGTAGACAGTATACAAACTATTCTTTTGGTTGTAGGAGGACTGGTTTCACACCGGGGACCTTCAGAGTCAAGTCTCTTGTTTGGAGTACAGAGGTGACAACAGCTTAAACGGATATATCTTATTTCATTAAGGGCCACTTGCACGTTCCTGGGTTAAGTTTAATAACGGGTTAAACTGTCAAATGTATTGAATTAGTCCAATGTTAAAAGCTAACTTTGAGTTAAATATTTAACCCAGGATCGGGCAAGTGCGCCTAAGTGTTTAATCTTTTTCTATTATTCCCAAAATATTTCATGATAAATTCGTTCATGAATTGAAAGAATCAGAAAATTGTGAAAAAGATGTGTTGTACATTGTTGTTACTTTTTTTTTGTTTTTCTATATTTGGCGGCATTTAACACAAATGTTTTGAGCTCAAACGTAACTTTAAGTTCAAAAGAATATTACGGAAAAAGAATTGTACAGGGAAATGTTTTGGTTATTTTTGAAGCTTAATTTTTCGCAGTCTAAAAGCAGACCAAACTGAAATTCAAGCAGTATAAAGAAACGAAAGGTGTTGATACAGCATTATTAATATGAACCTTTTTAGTTCAACCCGTATATGACATTTGTAGTGAATTTACAAGCGACTCTTGTCACTAAAGCAAATTCCAACTTGATAGGTGGAGTTCAGCTTTTGCCACGCCTGTATTCCATAGTCTTACTTATACCTGTCACCGCCATCACAACCTGCCGTTATCGTTTTCTGTTTTACTTTGGTTTAGTTTTATTCTGGTTTTGGTTCATGTAAGTATCATCACAAGGTTAGCAGCAAAACATTATCTTGTTCACTGTTATGTGTTTGTGTGTGTGTATTTTTGTGTGAGTGTGTGTGTATGTGTGTGTGCGTAGTATGTATGGGTTTGACAGTGGATGTAGTTTTTTGGTTAGTATAAAGAACAACGTAATACCGTTAGGATAATGGTGATTGAGTGTGAAAATATATGAAAGCAAAATATACTTGTTACGGTTTCTATACTGAACCATAAATATATCTACGAGACACTATCTATAAAATGGTTAAATAGGAAACTTTTAGCTTTTTTTTGATATCCAAAAAATAATTAAGCAAGCTTGAATATTTGAATTAACATAATTTCAATATCACATTTAATGTCATACCACAAGCACAAGTAAATATGCATAATTTAGTTCAAAAAGTACCTGTCAAAAACCATTTCAATGGAAATAGTTACCAAACCTTACAATAATAAATATCAATAGAATAATACTCTACAAAAAAACAATGTTTGTTAAAATATACATTATACAGGGTTGAGATATACACATAGACAAATAGCATAAAAAGCCAAATCTCTAAAATAAATTGATCATATTGGTTTTAAATGAAACAGATTTGTACAAACTAAAACACAGATTAAAAATCGCAGAGTCAATCAAAACGAGGCATTTCCAACAGAGTTTAGTCAACTTTAAATTACGAACGCAAACTGGCAACTGTCCGATGCAACTTTAATGGCTTTCAGTATTGCCACCACGCAATAATATTTCTCCCTTTACCATGAAAAAAATATTAATAATGACACAACTTTATGCAGTATCATACATACTGGTTTCAAAAGCTTCCATCTCGAGTTTTGTTTATGTGTGCGGATCAAATATTGCCATGTTATTTAAAACAACACTAGCCTTATTCAATTAAACTGATATTTGAAGTGACATCATTATAATTCATACAATTTCTCCGTATTGGTCCGGATCCATTGAGAATAGCATCTCTGCTGTAACAATAATAGATATCATATTATCTGTAATTAGTCTATGTATCTGAATCTGGTAACCCAGCGCTGATATAAATATGCGAGCTGTCATCTATCAGATATATAAAAGTAGACCTGAATAAAGACACGTAACTAAGTCTTAACGTTTTCTTATTATCGCCCCACCACTTGACCTCACAACACACAACTAACACCTCTGCCAGGCAACTCTAAAGAAGAGGAGCAAAGATTAAAATATAGGAAATTACCAACAAGACCTCTGGTGGTATAGTGCTATACAGCAACTTGCCTGGTTAGGAATTCACTGCCTTATCTAGTCCTGCCACTATAATGACTCTCTAATGTTCCGGTTCATGGTAGAGTAGCCGGTAGACTTACAAAATAGGCTTTTCATCTCGGCCTCACCTCAGCAAAATACCTATGACCTTGATGTCTTGATTGATTGACCACGATTGTCTTTTACAATTAGGAGACCCATGCGCTTGTTACCTGATCTCTCACTTAAAAAAATCATGGTTTATTGCTGACCTTGAATGTTATATAGAAAAGGATTTAAAGGGGCACGTTGATACCTTGATAAAGTAATCACTGACGCTGACAACCGCATATTATAATGTTACATTGATGTGTTTTACTACTCTAAAATTGTCTACCTTAATTAAAATACTAGCTGTGGCTTCACTTGTGTATTAACATTTTTTTTATCTAGATAAAAGTAGTAATTGTGCTTCTTTAATCTTTGTATGAATCGAAAGTGAATACAAATCGGTTTAATCATTTTACCGTTTAATTATAAAATGATGTTCACTAAGTATGAAGCTTAACAACCATTCCGATTAAGTCAACTTTCAAATGAAAGAATCGGCATCGAAATCCATCAATTTCTTAAAAAATGCAAAACACACACACACATGAACTTACGCACGTATGCATGCACATACCTACACACTTGTCAAACTTATAACATCCATATTTCCATCATAAGCTAAAAGTATACTACACAATTACTGTTTTATTAGTATTACGTTCCAAGTGGCACGTTTACTTCAGATCTTTCATCTCTACGTACTCTTCGAGGAACTTGGCGTGAAGTTATGTGTATGAATGTACGTAGCATATTATAATGTTAGCAGTATATAGTATTGTTAAAAGTATCAATAAAAAGATATAGTATGCATCTGTATCAATAAATTTCGTGACAAATAAATGACATTTCACAACATGAATAATTGTTAAAACCAACGTTGTTAATTATTAAGTTCATTTTCATTGCACACTACATACAATGATATGTACACATGGCAAGGAAAATTCGTTCCCCTACAGCAATGTATGTTTGTTTTTCAGAGTTCACTCAATCAAGCGGCTGAGTGAATTTTGATTGGTAAACAGGTTTGTAGCGGAATATTTTCGGGAGCGACGGCGCTTAACAATGTGTCAACACCAGGAAGACTGTGTACGAGACATGACACGTTTGCTTTCATGACTTTTAACTCCTGAAAAATGGGGAAGTTTTGCATTTCTATTTTTTTTGTATGGCATGGCAAATAAGAACATACTCGTATTTACTCTTAACAAAATATAAACGTCACTGTGTGGTCTATGTGGTCATCTGTGGTCTAGCAGTTCAGGTGTTGGACTTGACTGCATAAGGTCCAGGGTCGGGCAACCAAAAGAAAATTTGATTATTCCAGTTTTCTAAATAAAAAAAATGTTGCTCGGGATTGGATATGTGCCCGGTTGGCGATAGGCTTGCCACCTTTCACATTGTGGGACTTTGTATCTTCGGCTAGTCGTGGGTGCCCTGATTGTGCCTCTGCTTACCTCTTCAGGGATATGGGCGTGAAGATACTTCGACTTCTAAACTTCACTAAAATTGCTGAATTTGCCTTTTGCAGAACTGTTTCCACTTGGTTTCGAATTAGCACTTAGCTTATTAAATGGTGATTATCTTCTAACAACAAAATCAATCCATTTTTAATAAGAAATGTTTTAGGACAGGATTTGTTGGATTGTGTGTGTAAGGGCTATTCCCAGCAGTAAACTTGAGAAATATCAGTCTTAACGTATCTAATATTTAAAACACATACAAACACATCAAACGTATTGCCTTACCATTTAAGTATCTGTCCTTAGTTGCACCCACGACTATCCGAAGACACTAAGTCCCACAGTAGGTGGCAAGCCTATCGCCAACCAGACACTTATCCAATCCCGGACAACGTTATTTTTAACAGAAAATTGGAAATACGCATTTTCAATTTTTTTTGTTGCTCAATTCGGGATCGAATTCGGGACCTCAAGAAGTCAAGTCCAAGGCCGGACCGCTAAACCTCAGAAGCAATTAGTATCTATATTAAGGCTTAAATATAAGTGAATTATTTCAACCAGCTAAAAGAAACAAATTCTAAAAAGTCTGTTAAAAGTAACGTTGGAGTTGAAGTCAAATCTTCAATAACAACAATAATGCCCGGATATTGTTACACAGACTGGATCATATGAAATATCTACAAAGGACGGAGACGTTTGATCTTTGTATGGAAGATTTTCAATTTGCAACGTATCTTTGTAGACGAAGTAGTTTTTGGAATCTCATATTTTAGAATATTTTATGTAGATTGCTGAAGACATTTTCTATTATATTTTTTAGAAGTGGAAGGTTATAAAGATGATAATAATATTGAAGGCGATATTTAACAAACTGATTCCAAAAAATATCTATAATGAATATTATTTTTTGGAATATACATTTTTTGTTTGTTTACTACGCGATTGCTTGACAAATGACACTGGCCTATAAAAAAGAATTTTTGGTTTGGTGCTCCATTCGCATCTATAGTCGGTAAAGTAGGTAGTATGAATTACATTGTTGCTACTAGATGTCAGCTGATAGCTCTAGTTTATCTACAATTCTCATTTTAACTTTTTTCTGGTTTTATTCGCAATCAGTCCGCAGTACAATTACTTTTACGACATTAGTTGTATAAATTATCCAGGACAATCTCACTAAAAAAATAATTGCTACTTTCTCTAAAATATGTAAAATCTTAGGCACCAAAATAAGACGGGTAGGCCAGTGTAATGACGTTATAATTATCATATAAAAAACTAGGACATTCATGTCGCTCTAGTGACCTAAATAATTATAAATATTAAGTAAGAAGATGTGAAATTGCTGTCTTTGAATATTGAAGATATTAAAAAAAAAACAATAAGACAGGTTGTTTGTGTAGGCTACTATCATTAGGTCTCAAAGATTTTATTATTATGGTATTTTTTTTTAAAAAAAACGACGGGTTGCACTCCGGGCGTGCTGGCAGAAGTGAAAGCTTGAATATTAACCTTTTTGATATTTTGGAATGGTTAGGAAATAGTTTTACACGAATTGCTATATCAGTATGAAAGTACTATCATTTATGTGGAAGAATACAATATTTATTTATTGCGCTATCGTACACAAACATGACAGCACGAACATTCGCACAAGCGCCCGGCGCCGTCTAAGCGAAACAGCAGGCGCAGACGTACATTTTCGTAGCGCCGTAGAAAGAGAGGGGAATACTTCCTCTCCTACGTCGCGCGCGCCGGCTGTTTACTCTCCATCTGTCTTACGAATATTCGATCTGGTCACGTGTCCTGCCGCGAGTTTAGAAGTTTTTACCTATTCCAAAAAAAGTGCGCAACGCCGTTAAAGAAGTTTACACCACAAAAACTTTTAAATTTTTAATTATCTAAAAGGCGAGCGTCTAACTTAAACTTCTATTTAAACCTAAATCGATCAAATGGAAGAGGAGATGAAGAAAATGGTGGCAATTGTTGCATCTGTTGTCTGTAGGTCAACTACGAAAGAAATATTTTACGAAATACAAATACAAGCGGAGTTTAAAGTTGTTATAAATGTTTGTTTTATTTTTATTTTTATTCTTAGAGTCTCCGAAACCGGCATGTTCATTTGAAAAGGGTAATGAAAGTGGAGGAAGCCGGGCAGGTCTGCCGGGATCGTGAGGCTTGGCACTCGACAGTCTCTGCCTACTCTGTAAGGGACTAGACGTGAAGATAAGTAGTCACGTTAATAATACCTACAAATACTTACATAGATCCTAATCCTAATAATATTATAAATGCGAAAGTTTGTAAAACTGGATGTACGTTTGTTTCACTTTCATTCAAAAATGCTGAACTTTTTTTTTTTGAAATTTAGATGAAACTACAAAAGATTATAGTTTATACATCAGAATAATACGGGCTACAATTTATAAAAATATATATTTTAGCATGTTGGTGTAGCTGCGAGTGGAAGCAATTACAAGAATATATTTAATAAACATCCAGACCCGGATATGCAGAAATTTAAATGGTCATTATACAAATGCTTGCCCCTGTCGGGAATCGAATCCTAGCTTTGGGTTAATTGGTGAAATTAGGCGTGAGTGGTAACCCCTCGACCAACGAGGCGGTCTTATTGTGCCTAAATATGAAACTATTGTACTGGCAAGTAGCAAAAAAATAATGGTGTTGCAAAAAAATATAAACCACAATACCAAATAAATGCATGTTGTGGTTTTCCGACCAAGAAAGAAGATTTTTAATATAAATTTATAACATGATTCATACTCGCTCGGTCTACATGCATTGTCACAAGGATGAAAGACAAAAATTGCCATACATAAGTCATGTTATACTACTACCATTTAACGGCTATCGTATTAATTCTC
>DVZK01000797.1:0-10833 GCA_018236665.1 Calephelis perditalis
GATTCGAACCCGAGACCTCATGTAGTCAAGTCCAACATCCGGACCGCTAGACCACAGAGGCAACCATGTGCTAAACTTTTATGCAAGTGAAATAAATTTAATACACAAAAGTCCCGGGATGGAGCTAGTCTTGAATATATCCATTTTCTACTAAATTAAACTTAAAAGCACTACCCGAGGTAATGTTTGGAGCGTTAAGATGCAATAATGGAAGATGGATCGGTTCTCATATATACAGGAGTATATTTATGTTCGTTTGTACGTTTATGTAATTAAACACGAACCGGAACACTTGAACAAATGATCATTTGCTTACATTCATATCTTCGCGCCAAGTGCCTTACGAGATATGCAGATTATTGAGTGCGAAATTTCATGATCTTTGCAGATCTGACTTCCTCCACATTGAATAATCTTTATATACAAACACACCGGTTTCCGAAACTCTTGACACCACCCTCGGATGATGACCAAGAGGTAATTTGTTTGGTTGTCAGATCTACTCTGGGGATTTCTAGGTAGCTGAAAATACTGGTTGTAAAAATTGGTTTGTATCCGTCTGGATCAATCCTAATTTAATATTAAGTTTGGTTTCTATAAGGTTACCTTTATTCGAAGGCGTATTTACAACCGTCTATAACGTATTTAACAGTTTTAATAGTAATATAATCTTTATTTTAATGGCAAAATACAGCGAATAGTTATGCGGCTCCAGTGACGGTAAGAGACAGCTACGGCCTATAAAAGTCACAGATGCGACAACATTCTGCGGCCGGGTTGCAAGGCCAAGTATATCATTGTCATTATGGTGGCAGGAATAGGAAAGGCGGCAGATTCCCATCCCTGAAAGTAGGTCGCCTCTTACGAGCTGTCAAGGCCCTCTCAAAACGACATAAAGAAACTACTTTTAAGGGATAAGACAGTGAACATAATGCGCTTGATGATAGAAGACAACCTTGGCTTATAGACACATTAGATATTTTAGGTACGCTGCTGTCTTATAGACGAGGTGCCTAGCCTGGTTAGCCCAACCTTGGTAAATACAGTTTCAAACACTACTGCAGGAATATGTAAGGGATGGATCTCGACAAGAAGTTGCGACATATTAGGCATTCTACTGCCATCAGTGGTCATGTTGGCGAACTTACCTGGTGGTCACTTACTTAACTGGCCGCTGCTTGTTGAGAAGGTAGAAGCTTATTCTACAAACGAGACCTGGACCAAAACGTTCAATAAACAAACATGAAAGCACTGTCATTATAACGGCATTTGTGGATCCCTACCTGAGCAAGGTGTTCTACAGCCCTATAACACCAGTGGTCCTGTCAGTACTACTCAAGGGTACCTATGTTTGCCTTTTATGTACAACCAGGCAGGGAAGTAGATGGTCTGTCCTATAACGAAGACTTGCTTGTCCAATCCAACGGAGGAAATAACATGAAAAGTTAATATAAGTTATTATATTATTAATTAAGTCAATAAAGTTGATCGCCTTTCTAGTCTAGCGGTGCGGCGTCGAACTTGACCTCTTAAGATCCCGGATTCGGTCCCCGCGTAGGACAATAAATAAATAGAAAATATGTCTTTTTAATTTTCTTATAAATATAACGTTGCCTGTGATTAGATATGTGCCAGGTTGGCGATACGTTCGCCACCTATCACATTGTGGGACTTAGTACCTTCGGCTAGTCGTGGGTGACCTGGTTGTGACTCTGCATACCTCTTCGGGGATATGAGCGAAAAGATACTTTTTTAACATCAATTTTCCGGTGCACAGAAAAGACATATTATTTTAATTTAAACACTAATATTAACAATTACTTTAATATTTAAATAAATCACAAGCCTTGAATAAACAAAAGTATGAATAACTTAGAAATAATTTTGTTTAAATAAATTTATTAAACAATAGCTATTTGCCGCGTGGTTATTGTGGGAACAGTAACAGTTTTTTCGAGAGAAACCCTATCCCATGTGTTAATCCAAGTAACCCTATAGGTGTGTGTCAAAATTCATGAAAATTGGTTCAGTGTTTTTTTCGTGAAGGCGTAACAAACAAACATACAAGCTTTCGCATTTAGTATATTAATAGGATTGTATTGGATGTATACTTATGTCAAACATGTTTTTTGTGTACTTTATCTCTGCCTAGCTCTAAGGATAGGATTGGATAGGCCATGAAGATTATTTTGATTTCGTTATATTTATTTTTACTTTAGTCTGTATAGACCGAAATATGATAAATAAATATTTAAATAAATATCCCTGAACAAATCACACAAATTGAATTAACCTCAAAATAAGCAAATAATCTACTTGTATTATAGGTGTTAGCCATCAAACCTAGAATTAGAAATGCAGACATCTGAATGTTCATCACACAAATGCATGCCCCCGTCGGGAATCGAACCCGAGGCTCGCGTTTGGTTGGTGTAGTTATGAGTATACGCTAACCACTCGACCAACGCCGCCACGTTATAAACGGACATTATTAAGAAATAGAACTCTACCCTACAGTGTCGGACTCTATCACCAGTGAAAATGAATTAACCAGTTATTTGAGTTTAACCCGAATAATAATCATAATTATTCACATATAATCGAACATCAAATGAATGAAACACGTGTTATCTGTTCATTTCGTCGATATAGTAACAAAATTATGCATTCGTATTTTAACGTGAACGAAATTAAATAAATGGTGTATTTACAAAGTTAATGAGAAATGTACGTATATTTTGGGAGTTAAATCAAATATTTGGGAGAATATTACGTCTAGTAAAGGATTGGTTTTTTGCACTCATGAAGCTCTATTACTACACGGTCCTTACCATGAGTTTACGGCTTGTCAAGTTTACTATACTCGCTGTTGTCTCTTTTAATTATTTGTACTAGTGGTCGCCCGTTGGTCGAAATTCGACCATAATAAATTTTAATATCTTGTTGATAAAGAACGCTATCTTCATTTCTCAATACCAACCTCCTCCTCCGTCAAAGCAATTTTCGTAAAAAGAGGTCCAAAGTTTTTGCTTCACGTATTAATATATAGATGAAAACTTTGAAACGTGTTTCCTTTAGTTACCAAAAGAGGCGCTGCTCTTTTGGTAACTAAAGGAAACACATTTTTAGACAAAAAGTGTCATAGATTTCGACACGTAACTTACCGACCGTAATCTATACCAACTCATTGTAAAAGCTCTGAAAGTTACACTCGTAACAATGAACTTATGTTATTTCCAAATACTGCTGACTCTCTCTAATATACTAACCTCTCGTTCTGAGTCTTATGAAGTCAATTTCAAAAATCGAAATGAAAGACAGGCCGGTACGTTATACAGTCAGCAAAATTTGAAAATGTCATCAGTTCTTATTTAGGAGTGTAATATCTAAAATTCAAATTTGCAATAAATGTTTTACTGGCAGCTGGCAGGCTTGCTTTTTTGATTTGATAATACTATCAGTCAAGAATAGCGTTTTAATTTTTGATATCCAGTGTAATGATAGATAACTATTATCAACCTATTTAAAAAAGAGGTTATATGTCCAATTATTATTTTTATCGAGCTCTCTGTTATTTTTAAAAATATATTTACACCCATATCCCCACAGGGATTGCTAAAGGCACAACCAGGGTACCCACAACTAGCCGAAGACACCTAACTCCCACAATGTGATAGATGGCAAGCCTTACACCAACCGGGAACATACCCAATCCCGGGCAACGTTATTTTTATTAGATTTTTTTTGTTGCCTGATCCGAACACAGAATCTCAGGAAGTCAAGTCCGACACCAGTCTATTAGACCACCGAGTGAGAGAGAGAGACTCATTTTTGAAGTATAAAATGATTTTTTTTTATTTGAAATGACGTACTTCCGAGTTTATAAATATTATTATTCACTCTGTCGCGTCGCCCTGACTACTGACGGTTCAGCTGTAAAACCATTGTTTTTGGTAACCTGTTTTATATGTTTAATATTTTTTTAAATGTATAAAACAATAATATACTTATTTATTGCACTTCACAAAACCTGTTACTAATATTAAAATATTTACAATTATCTATTAAGAATCGTTATCGATAATAACCGTATTTCTACTCGTAAGGTTACCGCATAGAACAAATTCAAACAAAATGTCCTAAAGGAGCGCTCCTTCTTTCATTTTATGATCTTAAAATTCTGAACACAAAACATTCACATAAATATAAACTACTTGCTAGCGTTTGTGAACAACAATAATAATTGAATTAAGTGCAACTATATATTCAGAATCGTTATCGATAGTAACCCTATCTCTACTTGGATAGTTAGTGGATGTAACATATTCAAAACGAATACATCCTGTTTAACAATAATAATAAATATCACTGGACAAGTCACACAAATTTAATCCAACCCCAAAGTAAGCAAATTATATGCCTGTGCTATGGGTGTTAGTCAACGATTATAATACATATACAGAAATACTTAAACAAATACCAGAATACATTTAATAAACACCCAGACCCGAAAATGCAGACATCTAATATTCATCACACAAATGCCTGCCCCCTTCGGGAGTCAGACCCGAGCCTCGCTGTTAGTCGGTGGAGTTAGGCGTGTGCACTAGCCCCTTGACCAACCAGAACTCCTTATTGCATTTTACAATCTCAAAATTACTGAAAAATTATTACAAAATTTGAAGTATTAATTAGCATTTATATGCATTGGGTAGACAAAAATATTTATTCAAAATTGTTAATGATAATAACCCGTTCTCTACTCGTGTGGTTACCGAATGTTACATATTTTAAAAAAAACCTCCATATTTAAAAATTAGCTTCTTGTTTTGTTTACGATCTTAAGAATCCTAAAAGTAAACATCATCGCCTCTGAGGTTGTTGGACTTCACTGCATGAAGTTCCGGGTTCGAATCCTGGGTCGGGCAACAAAAAGAATATTGGGTTTTTCCAATTTTAAATAAAATAAACGTTGCCCAGGATTGGATATGTGCCCGGTAGGCGATAGGCTTGCCACATATCACATTGTGGGACTTAGTGTCTTCGGCTAGTCGAGGGTGCCCTGGTTGTACCTCTGCCTACCCCTTCGGAAATAGGGGCGTTAAGATACTTTCTTACTTTACTTTAAAACTAGACATTCATAAAAACGAAAGTTTTACGGACATTTAAAAATAACAGTATTGAATTACATGTAACAGTAAATTCAAATCGTCGCCGATAATAGGTAACCCTATTTCTACTCGTGTGGTTGCAGATATAACATATTCAAAAAGAAAACGTCCCGTAGAGGAGCGCCTTGTTTCATTTTACGATCTTATCGAAATAATCCGATCTCGCTTGTTATTTACTGCCTTCCCGCAATTGTGACTCTCGGGGGCAAACAGCACACATATATTTATTAATTATGAACCTTATATCTAAGAGTTTATGACACTAACTTGCATAAACTAAGACAGATACCTAAACCCTTCTGTCCGTTAAGCAATCTCGAAAAATATATTGTAAGAAAATACAGAAGAGAAGTACAAAATGCATCTTATTGTATGTCAAGCACAATTCAGATTCCAGAAACATGGAGTTTAAATTGTGGCCTTTTCCTTTAAAGTATTCTTGTAGACGTACCTCGGGAGATTGAGAGGAAAAATCTAGGTGTTTTATTTCACATGAGACTGCGGTTGTATTGTGAAGTGAGGTGTGCTATCACAATAAACACTTTGGCGGTCGTGTGTTTATTATTCATAGGTTAAAATTTATCCTCCCGAGAATATTGAATGGGAATCAGGAAAAAAATATTTAACACCCAGCTGACATTTGTTATTCGTTTATACAAATAATCTAATCTCGGAAACTACTACGTTTGCATTAGATAATCCGCTAAAATATCAGACATATGGCCCCATCATCGATAAAGGTTTAGAATATGACCCCTACCGCCAGGGTTGGATTTGACTCTCGACAAAAGGAGGCGGTTGAATGATATTGTATTAGTATTTATAGATCTAGGTGTTTATTACATCAATTTTATGATACGTGTTTAACTGTGTATCAATATTAAGACAAAAAAGTAGAAAAAGTACATTTTCAATTTTGTAATAAAAATAATGTTGCCTGGGATTGGTTATGTACCGGGTTGGCGATAGGCTTGCTATCTATCACATTGTGAGACTAAGTGTCTTCGGCTTATCGTGGGGGAATTGTTGTGCCTCTGCCTACCCTTTCGGGGATATGAGAAGTGAAGATACTTTTCATATTGAGGAGTCTAGTCCTCAATATTAAAAGTAACTTACTAGAATAGATTTAAATCTATTTTCTCTACTTTAGGATTTTTGTCTATAAAGGATTAATACCTACATGTATCGACCCACTATTACAATTTTAAGCCACTAAGCGAAATGGGATGTAAAATGTACAAAAATATTGTTTTTAAATCGTTATGGATTTGTATGATGCTCCTCAACTTCCTAACATTAATTCAAGAAGGGTAAGTAGGTGTCGGATTACTCTTTTAACCCAGTTTTTCCAAGATTTTTAAATTAAGTTTTCGTACATTTAATCTGAAGTGAAAGAAATGTAGTAAACCGCTACTATTTAATAATCAAACAATCTATATCGTTTTGATTGTTAAATTTCTCGAAGGGTAGAAAAAATCTTCACTTATAATTTAAAAAAAATATTTCAGCTTTATAATAACATCATCGTGAAATTTATTTAAGTGTCAATTTCTTAAAGAACTTAAGGGTTTAAAATTTGAATCAAAATATTTCGATATATTCTCCCAAGTCAGAAAAAAAACGAAAAAGCTAAAACCATAGATTAAATTCACCCAAACTAAATGAAAAAACAGAAAAGTTGTCAAACCACTGACGGAAAATAAGTTTACATATAAGCCCATACATACTTTTATAATTTACAAAAGCTTGGAAATGCGGATGATGTTTTCTCAAACAAAGAAGAAATCCAGGAGCCACTGGGAATAATTTATTATAGAATACAATGTGAAAAAACTAAGTTAGCGAAGGTAGGAAGAACATAATAATAACTTTCTTGTTTTCAATGTTTGTAGCATGATTACCAATAGCGGTGAACAGGGCCGGACTACGATTGGTATGTAAGTTACGAGACGTAACGGCGAACTTAGCTCATTACGACTGCTACGGATTCTGAATGACAATGAAAGAAATTTTTAGTTCATTCGAGTCTACACTTATTAGCTGGTGTTGGTAAAACGAATGGTGAACCATTTTAATTTTTATTCTTAGCTAGATAAAAGTTCAGAAAAATATAAAAAATATTTCTTTTTTGTTTGTCGATTCAGCATATTATCATATCATATGTTATTTTATATAATGGTTACTTTGTTAAAATCAATTGTATTACTACTCTACTATTTTTTTTATTGCAGCTACATTGAAGTAGATTGAGGCTGCTGAAAAATTGGAGACCTCGGTAAGATCATTTTGAAGATCTTATGAAAACACTCTATATATACGACATTCTAAACTCCAATACTTGAGATATCTTTGTATAGCCAAACGGCTCCACTGATGAGACTTAGATGTTACTGGTGCTTCGCTATCTAGCTGAGATCTAAGGCCATACGGCCATAGTTTATTGGCCACTCTGTCCTTAATCACGGAACGTAACAATAACAAGCAGTGACGCTACCGCAATAATCTATGGCGTCTCTCTTAATTGTGTTTTAGATGGTATAACGTAGTTTGTGGTGGATATGAAAAGTTGGACACATTACGTCAGCTACATTTTAGTAAAAGTCTCGTCAATATCGATTCAGTCGCATCAGAGATAAGCCGGAACAGACAGACCGACATACACACAAACAAACATTTTAAAATGTTTATTTGGTGTATATTATATATCGTATAAACATTCATATGCATCTAATAAATCGGTTACTTTAATAATACGAACAGACATTCCATTTTTATTTATTTGTTTAATTAAATAAGATTCGTTACAAAAAATTACAAATCGCGATTAATACGTCCAACATTTTTAAGTTTCATCTTTAATCTTTTTTTGCTATTTTTTTAATGTTTGCTTTATTTAAAACTAGCTGTTACATGTGGCTTCGCCCGCGTTTTCGCAGGAACCCGTTATGCGATCGGGATTAAAATGTTAATCCAGGTCACACGGTGTTCTAAATTTCAGACAAATCCGTCCAGCCATTCAAGCGTGAAAGAGTAACAAACATACACACACCCTTACAAACTTCCGCATTAACTGTAATATTAGCAAGATTGACATGTTATAATTACCTATTTTTGTTTCTAATTAGTATTATTACTGTTGACTATTTATTGTTATTATTTTTTAAATTTCTACAGGTTTTATATCGAATTAGGACTATTTGAAATTTCATATTAATGGGGTTGACTTTTGATAATATAAAAAAATGTTAAAACTAGCGCATTCAAGTTATGTCCAAGAAAGTTTTTAGTCTGTTTTAACACAAAAATAAAATACATAAGTTAGTTTAATGTTAATATGACTAAACTACACAAGCTTTATTCTCCTTACCAACTAAATAAATTTACGTCCTTAAAAGCATAGCGTCTGAATACAAAAGAGGGAAATAGGTAGAGAAGTCAGTAACCCACCAGTGACATAATCTTGGCGGCGAGTCTGTAAATGGAATTTGCAAGTAATTTTGTCGCCTCCGCCGAGCCGCTGCCCTCCGCCTTCGTCTTGTTCTCTTGTCTCCGCGTGTCGCTTCCATTACAAATTGTGTTGGAATAAAAATATGCTTTGGATCTCATAGAGCTGTTTAACTTAATTTTTATTTTTTTTTTCTTTTTCGAGCTGGAACTTTTATTTTCGTCACGGCTTATTATAGTTTATTACAGTATGGAAATAAAATATGTAAAATAAATTTTATGTTTCACATCTGCCAAACGTTCCGCTGCTGCTATTTTTTTTTCTCTAGCTGATGTGACTAACTACTTAACCTGTATATCTAGTAAAAAAATGTTATTAAAATTAAAAAAAAAAAAACAAAATCTGAGTAGTTTCATTAAAGATACTTACCGTCCAAAGGAAGAAAAAAGATTATAAACATCAGTCTTGGGTTTTCACGCCTAAACGTGAAAAACAATCTACATTGACCCTTGTTTAACATTATTTTGTGACCTCTAGTAAACTCGTATTTTTTAACTTTTCCTCCGTGTTGGTCTTACTTCGCTAAATAAAATAGATCTTCGGCCTTTATGCCAGGCAGCTCGTAAGAGGTGAGCACATGTTTAAAAGTTTATTATCAATAGAACCATGGGTAGCAGACTCTCTGTAGTAACTTGCCTTGGTAGGCATCCACCGCTTTACCTATTCCTGTCACCAAAATGACTCCATCATGTTTCGGTATGTTGGGTAGCCACACATCTATAACATCTACTGTGTTTATAGGCCATGGTTCTCTCTTAGCAGTACGAAAGCCGTGTGCTTATTCGCTGAACTTTCACAGGAAAAAAAACATTTAGACAGTGTATGTCGCCCACATTAGCTCTTGAATAAAATTCAACGTGCTAAAGTACTAAAGTTTCACATTTTCACATACACGAACGGTGAATGTGAAATGCACAAGTGATTTTTAATACATTGTCACACGAAGGTTTCGCATATTGACTCCAACTACATTCTTCAGATATCTAAACATTTAGAAATTCCGAGAAAAAATAGCTTGTTTTTTACTAACTATTTAGTAACAACTCTGTATAGTTATCACCGTTCATGAGGAGAAGTGGGCGTGTAATAGGAAATGTTCCGCATATTGACTCCAGCGACATTCTTTAGATCTCTAAACAGTGACATGTAAACGCCAATGACTTTTCCAAACTTTAATTTATTTTACTTATAAACCATAGACAACCCGTAAGGGAAAATGTTAGAGCTTACAAGTATTTGTTATTTAAGGGGCCATATACGCTAAAATACGTCAGCAGTTTACTGTTTTTTTTCATACAAAGCAATCATAGATCTTGGTGACAAAAATACACAAGATTAACATGAATATGCTTTATAAGACTAGTGTTTCCAAAACACGGATTCATTTCAATTTGCTCGATAGTTCAAATAAATAAAAAAGTTAACCCTTTTTTGAAGGCAAAACCCAACTGTCTACTTCAATTATGAAAATATCGACACCAGCTTTAACATAAACATAGATAAGTACTATACTCGTACCTAAAAGATAAGTGTTTCAGTTTTTATACCTTTTTTCAAATTACTTTTATAGTGTCAAAAATGTAATGTAAATGTAATCATGGAACGGGGAGTGCGGTGATTGGCTTGTCTGGCTGACTAAGTATGGGGCCTAAATCATGCAAAAACGTACAGTCAATTGATAGTTCTCCTTTAAGGAGTCGATAATAAAGAAGACATAAATATTATCAAACTGTATTTATATATAATAATAAAAAAACGGATACATACACAAAGAGAACCAATATATTATGTACATTTCATCATCAAACAGTATCTAAGCAACCGGAAAACTAACACATTCATATCAATTTCATAAACAAATAAATGGGAAATCCCTAATGTGGCAGTGGTATATATTACATTTAAATACGAATTGATGTTAAGACTTAGGACTAGCAACATTCTTCTACGCAGCTACATACATAATTTTCGTTGTCGGCACTTGCTTAAATTTCATTCCAGCACTTGTACCAATCGTAGGATCTGTTTCTATTTTCTTTGCTATATTTCGATATCATGACCGCCTCGTTGGTCGAGTGGCTAGCGTACATGCTTTACTACATTGAGCAACCGCGAGGCTCGGGTTCGATTCCCGACGGGGGCACGCATCTGTGTGAT
>DVZK01000798.1:0-10823 GCA_018236665.1 Calephelis perditalis
AGATATTAATATAGAGTTGTTATTACGCATAATTAATCGCTTAAATTTAGATTAAGACAGCCAATTTAAAAATAAACGTATAAAGAGTAAAAAGTGTAAAGCCGAGGCGCGTAATTTAAATAGTAGTACTGTACAAAAGTTGACTTTATACTATAAGCCAGTATCTACCCCCCCTCGCAAATTGCAATAGTCGCGTTTAAATCAAACGACAAGGATGAATTTAAAATGACTAATGATACTTAGCATTCTCTACTAGACAACTCGACTCAGTCACAAAAAAAATCTGTGTAAATCAAATAAGAAGGATTAAAATAACTAAAATTAATAAGCCAAACATGTTGTACTATATGAATGGGCGGCCGTTGTTGCACTAGTGTGGTTGTAGGTCAAACAAGCTGTTAGGTGATCTTGGTAGCTCATGTTTTTTTTCCATATAGATTACCTGACTTGACTGATTTTAATACTTTTTTTTATTGGAGAAGGTTGCCCAAGGAGATTTCATTTGAGTATTGAAAAAAAATTCAAGGGTACGAAAATATTGGGAAAATTCATTGTTCACCTAATGATTTCTATTTACCAACCACTATACATAACTTTTTACATAGTAGTATGAGTTTATTTTTTTTTTGGTATAAAGAAAAAGAACAGTTTGCACCGAGCTCCCGAAAAAGTTGGGAATATTTCAATCTCAAGTCAAGAAAAATTTAAGGACGATTTTTTTTGTTATTTTATTCATTTATTTTATTTAAATGTTAACTCTGCATTTAAAATCTTTCATGCCGCGTTGGTGGTCATTTTCGCGGGTTAATTACTAAGTTTTTAGGTATTTTCAATCCAATTTATGGCTATTTCTAAAAAAAAACTCCGGTAAAAGTATTAGTAAATATATATTAGTATCTATAGTCCCTGTAGATCGCCTCTGTGGGCTAATGGTCCTTCGTTGGCGTTCACTAAAAGAGGTCCCGTTTGATTAACGGATCGGGCAACTCAAAATGTGTTTTATCAATTTTCTATTACAACGTTTCCCGGGCTGGGATAAGTGTCCGTTTGGTGATAAGTTCACCTATCACATTGTTGGACTCAAGTACCTTCGGATAATCTGAGCTCTTTGGTTTTACCTCTTAAGGGATAAGGGCATTAAGATACATATCTATTTGTGTAATGTAATGTGTCCAGAGATATTTATTCTTATTTAAAAATTGTATTCAAATAAGTGCTTTGAATGATCATACTTTTTATACTACTTTGAGATTTTTGCAGTAATTTTGTGCTCATTCGGTTTAACTAGTCGTTTAATAATTATGAAGCTTTATAAAAAGTTACTGAAATATTCTTATCTAAAATTGTATTAATTAAAACCGTTTTGTGTTGTGAAATGATCGTGGTATAGTAACTAAAACACGTAGTGCAAAGCAATTACATGATTCATATACCTATACCATGCATCTAAAAAACAAAAGTGAAATATATAAAAAAAATGTAATGCTACTAGTGATATATGTATTTATAAGTCACCTGATACTCCGCGTAAAGCTGCAAGAACATAATAACTATTTAAAACGTGATATAGCAAACTTAAACATTGACTCAAATATGTACACATTTTCACCATTCTTTTACGCACTAACTACAAACATTGTTTACCGACCCAAAAAAGGGGAGGTTATCAATTGAATTTCGTTTGTTTGTTATGTATTATTTGGCCACGAATCGATTTTGATGGTCCTTTCTTTGAAAAGGTAGGTCGGTTTCGAGGGACCACCATATAACTTTTATCAAGAACCACTAGTCCGATCATGATAAAATGTGTATAGAACCATCTTTCTCTTCTATCTTTCTTCTTCATTTATCTTTCAAAAATAAAGTAGGTGGTAATGAAATAATTTAAGTGGTGCTTTTATACTTAAACCTGACTTGAACCTTCACCTTTTCGTCTCTAACAAATGCTCTAACCATTTAAGGTACAATACTATAAATGAGTTCATCGTTGCGGATGAAATTTAAAATTTTATAATGGTCACAACTCTTAAACCTCGGTTTAAACTTTAAATCATGTCTTTGAAGTTTTTTTAAAAAAAATATCTAAAGCACAAGGCAAGTGTTACAATTGAAATATGATTTACCTGTTTCTCCATATTCGAAGGTCGGCTTCGTTGATGTTCAAGTGTAGGTCTTGTTTTAATGGAATCGGTTTCTACTTCAGTTTTGTCCGGAATCACTGCGAAAAGGCAGAATTGTAACAAAACAATTAAAAATATTAAAACACTAAAACTGGTCATATAACAATAGTTATTTTACATTATTTAAAAACGAAAGTTGGTATATTTTTCAAAACTATATTAAAATTACTGAGTATGGGAGTTGAATGAGTAAGGGGCTCTCTGTCTAATAATATCCAACGATCCTTTGTATTTATTAATAGTAATAGAAATGTAATTGAATTAACTGTTTCTTAACATAGTGTTATCAATTATTTAACTGTTAAAAGAATTAAAAAAAATACCAGTAACTGTGGGTGCACTTATAGGCAAATTCGCTTCAATTTCCCGCAGATTTGTAACGAGCATTTTAAACAGCTCCCAGTCACCGAAAGGTAAGTCTAAAACCTGCAAATAAAATAAAGCTTGTAATAGAATTATCTTTTCGTCTTGAATAAAATTTGGTGTTATTCATGGATATTATTTCATATTTACTTCTTACTTAGTAAACAAAAAAAAGTCATTGATACATATGAAGAACTGAAATGGTCTAAGAGTGGAGCCCTGAGGGACACCAGTGATATGATACATCTGTTGATTTTATCCCATTAAGTTCAACTTTTTGAATTATTTTATTCGATTAATTAAATAGAAAACATAGGTGTCTTATTTTAGTATCGTAATGGGGTAATTGTTATTTGAAGAAAGTGTCATGATTAATGTAATCAAATGCCTATGAAAAATTAGACAACGATAACTACATACTACATTGTTGCCAAGCTTCTTTAAATTTCTTATTGATTCCACATGATCATCTTCTGTTAATCTAATGATGTGTAGCATGGAGCGGTTGGAGGTGGACAAACATACAGATATTGCAACAATTGAAAATGTAATATAGTATGTGGTGGTGTGCGTGTGTGGTGATGTGCTTGTGTGGTGATGTGCGTATGTGGTTACCGGCTTGAGGTCTGCGAGCTTGCAGACGGCGAGCGCGCGGCCGCAGACGCGGTGGCGGGCGAGCGCCTCGGCCGCCGCTGGCCCGCCCGCCCCCAGCGCCGCCGCCGCCAGCGCACACACCCGCTCCACACCCAGCGCCGACAGACGCGTGCCCGACATGTCGCCCTGGGGGGTGGGGGAACACACCTACATATACACACCTACTACATCACCTTTTTACGCTTCCGTTTTATGACATTCAGCTACGGAATTTAACATTTTCGTCTGTCCATACGTCCGTATGTAACTTTATTTGTTCTACATACTGTGGTTGGAACAAAAAATGTTTTTGATAATATTTCTGAGGCTTAATAATTTCGAATAATTAATACATGCATTTGATGAACGCGATTAACGACAATCATAATGAAAAATAATAATAAACAATAATGAACATTTACTGTCATTTCGATAATGTAATTTTAACTATAATTTGCTTAATGAATGTTCGTTGAATACTAACCAGTTCAGGGAAAGCAGTCCGGAGCACGGTGACTGGATTGGACTGTTGTGTGGGGGGTGGAACGGGAGCGGGCGGGACAGCCCCCCACCCCACTACGGTCGGCGCCGGAGTCGGTATCAACACTGGAGGTAGCTTCTGTGTACAATATGCGCCTGATAAGTTGTTTGCAAACAGTATGATATTGCCAATCTCAAGCATTTTAATGGCATTGACTTTAGTTACCCACATAAACTGCCAATTTCCATACAGACCTGTTTCTGTTTGTTGAGCAGTTTGGAATGTGGCGGCCTGTGTGGCGCGGGCCAGCTCGAGCCGGCGGCGCCTGCGCCTCCGAAGTCTTCAGCCCCCGACTGGGCCTGCTCCTCTACAACAATCAATTATCCTCTCAATCGTCGTCGTCATAACTGATATATACACCTATAAATAAAACTATCGCGACCCCCTTATTGTTTCTGTATTTCATGTCATATGCTTTTAAATTAATTATTATCCCATACTGTTTATTTTATTATCCTATGTCAGTACATTGAACTGTTAAGTTTTCCATAGTAAGATTGTAAGGTGGCTTAGATTTTAAGTATAATTTCCTTCAAATAATGAAAACCGAGAGATATATTGGTCCGAGGTCATAAGGATAGAAGTCGAGGCTTTAAATCAGCATTACATGTTTTTCAACAGCACAATCTCATCATCATTGTACATGTCAATTCAGATGGTTATAAGTTATTTATTATTGAGTGTAACTTTACACATTTTTATCTGACAAACGAGCAGGCAGTTCACCCAACGGAAAGTGATTTCCATCGCCCACGGACAGCTCAAACATGCGTTTCTATCTATTTAAATACATATAAGCTCTTTACATTTATATCAATCTCTACTAATAATATGCGAAGGTGTTTTTGTTAATTATAGTCTAACTAGGTGCATGAATAATTTTGAATCCATTCCACATTGCGCCTACTAACAATTACTTAGATACGCATTACATAACGTCTAAGATCAAAGGTTATCTATTGTCTTTAGATTTATCTATGGATTGAATTGATTGTTAAAATAAAAAAAAAAATGACAACATTTATATTAAACCGACAGATGTTGTCCTGTCTTAAAGCTATGAATACTGATTTCGAATTGTACATCTGACAGTCATGTAAAAAAATTCTGTTGTAACAACCTGCTCCTGATTATAACAAAACAAAAAATAAGATTTATCAGAATTGGTCCAACCGTACTATAAAAGGACTTTGTTACCTTTAATAACCTTCTTGATATAAGGATCCAGGTTGATGGTGAAGGGCAGGAATATCTTGAGGTCGGCGGCCGTGAGCGTGGCGCGGTGGAAGCTGAGGAACACCTCGAGCTTGCGCTCGTCGCGGTCTAACTCCACCAGGTTCGTGGACTCCCGCGACAAGCCTATCATGGGCTTCAGTCTGTCGACATAAGGACACGTTTTAATTATCTATATCCTGTCCACCTGTTCAGGAGTGATACGATGATCAAAGAAAATAGGGATTAAACGCAAGAAAATTCCAAAGAACTGACTTCCATTATTAATTATCCACGAAGAATTATCGATTCATCATAAATTTTATCATGATCCGAGTAGTGATTATTGTTTGTACTAGTAGGACGTACCATTTAAACGGTGGTCCTCAGAATTACCTTTACAAAAAAGAACCAATAAAATCTGTTCGTTATTGGCGGGGTAACCGCGTAACAAAGTTTAAGATATCCGTGATGACAATTCGGCAGTTTTGGAACGTAAAGACCCTTAATTAAATTTTGGAATTAAAAAGCTATGCTGTAGCTAACATAAAAAAAATTATGTTGCTGTCTTTAACTGTACCAGTGACACACAGTTAGTCATATATTTTGACTGTGCAGACCCCGGGTTAAATAATAATACATATTATAAATTAGAATCTTAGTCCGTCGCTTTAATCGAGAAATATACGCCAAACGTGACACAAGATAACACTTACTTTTCATAAATATGCTTGAGAGAGGTAGAATCGTCAATATGTTCTTCATAGGTCTCGTGATGGTAGATGATCCACGAGGTGCGGAACGGCCATTGCTCCGTGAGGTTCACCCACGACGCCAACTGGTACCAGTTAAATTCTATTTGAAATGCTTTTAATAGGCGACCTGGAACAACGTATCGTATTTGAACCTATTATTTCGGCACTGTTGTATAGGCATAACGTAAAGAAACAAAAGTTTATGTGCAAAAAGTAATTACGCACAAAATTGGAGCTTATATTTAAGAATATATTAAATTAGGCAATTTAAGATTTGTACCGACATCAAAATGGAAAAACATAACTTGAAAAAGTTGTAAATAAAAAGATGTTTTTTAATTTACTATAATTAATAAATATTTATACAATGTTTTTTAAAGTTGCAAGTTTTAATTCTTATTAAATTCATTTTAAATTTCAATTTACATCTTGAGGAGAAAAAATGAAACATTAAGATAAATAGAAAAACTTTATATTTTTCGAACAAAAATTTTTGGATTTGTCCTTTCGTTAACCCCGGATAAAACCAGGGTTCGCCCTCATGATTAATCTCTTTTATGACTTTGTCTATAGTTTACTAGTTAATAATTTTATTTTGAGTGTTACAAAATGAATTTCATTCAATGCGTGTTTACGTGTATGCTCGCACGAATCCGTGTATATATGGTGGTACTGACCGGTGACGTAGAGCACGTTCATGAGGCGGCGCATGCTGCGCGGGTTGACGTCGCTGAAGTAGTCGTCGGTGAGCAGCACGCGGGACAGGTCGCCGGCGCCGGCGGGCGCGGGCGCGGACCGGTGCAGGCCCGACGCCATCGACGACGCCACAGACTCCGAGGGCCGCAGCCGCCGCGACTCCTTGCCCTTGATGCGCTCCTGGCTCGACATCACCTCCGACGCCGACGACAGCCGCCGCGCCGACACCTGCCCGTACACATCACACCTGTACTCTAATATTTTAAATAGACTAATGTTGACTACAACGGCTATAGATTTGAATCATTTAAAAAAAGTATCTTTACGCCCATATCCCCAAAGAGGTACGCAGAGGCACAATTATAATATAATTTATCTTTTTAAATAGGTACCACAATATATTTAAAGTACAGTAAAAAACCTCACCGATCTTTGCAGGGATGTGGCGAAATCGTCGTTGGCGTTGGCATACCGTCGGGCCGCGGCCTGCTGCGCCACTCGCACGCGGCGAAGGGCCGAGTTCTGGAGGTAGAAGGGCAGCTGCACCATGTTGCGCAGGTAGTCCCACCCGCCGATATTGCTCTCCGAGAACGCCCGACGGCTGTTCACCTCCACCGCCTACACACACCTTACTTTGTACTAACATTCCATTTCAAACTTAAGTTTTAAATTTTTTATCTTCTCAATTATAATTAATTTTGTTTAGAATAATAACAAACTATAAAATAGCTCTATACGATAGAAATTCACACTGCAATGTCTAGTAAAAGTCTAGTAAGATTTCCTCAATATATTATTTAGTACAAATTACAGTTTTGCATTAAGAAATCATCCGTCAAAACCTTTTTAATAATATTTAAATATGACTTGAAAATAATATTCACTTCCATTTTACAAAGTTTATCAAGTTGACATAATTTATTAACGATTCATACTAAATTTCAGTTTTTTTACTATCTTTTTTAACATCTTAATCATTGGTTTAATCTATTTAATCTCATGATACTGAGATTGCACTTTTTATTGCAATATTTTGCTATTTTTTTGTATTCAAAATCACGTTAGCGCAAAAATAAAACAAAATCCAATGTTTTTAAAAAAAAACGCAAAGAATGGAACATTAATTTAAAATGGAATGGTGTCTATTCTGCTTTACAATGTTATTATTGTCTTGTTTTAATTAAATAAATTTCAAAAGAAACGTAACATTTTTATTAAAATATCATTGATTTAATAGCACAAATTTAAAATAATTATAATAATTTTAGCGTTAGTAAATGTGTTCTGTCTCTTTCTTTTACTCTCATTGTAAAAAGACAGCACTTAAAATTTAAAAATGAAGCAGAATGACCTGCTTATCTAAAAGATATAAAAGTAGGTTATCACTATACCGACACTTTTGCTGTACAGTTTGAAGTGAAAAAAATAAAACATAAAAATGAATAAATGTTTACTACAAACATTATCGCCGACTTATTCGAATATAAGACGGTCATGCAACACCAAGAGCGACTGAACTAAACATGGAAAGGAACGGAACAAGCAAAGAGATTCAATATCATGCAGGCTAATTCATCATCACGAGAAAATCATCACCGCACAACATCGACTCCAAAAAGAACACAACCCAACACTTAACTAACCTCCATCCAAGCAACCTGCGCATTGCAAATAATGTCAATTCTAATTTTGTATATCACCCATTAAAATTATTGGTACGAATCACAAGTTGTTGGGTTACAAATGATAATATAAATAATGTATAAAGGAAAAAATATAGACACAAACTTGATGTTAATCCAAACATAGTTTTGATTACGAAATCAAAATAAATAAACAAATAATACGAGTAATACTTAATTTCGAGACACTTAAAAATCACGGTAATCTTATGCTAACATCAAAATCAGTCTAGCTACTTTGAACAATAGCTCATAGAATTTTTAATATAATATCCCAAAATACATTTTCTAATTTAGAAATTCTAGGTGCCGTTCCAAAGTTCTCCGCTCCTACGTTGAATTTAATGATGGATTAAATCATTTAACTTTAAGGGCTCCTTCACGTACTCGTATTTAACTCTGAGTTAGCTCCCAACTGGGGTTAAATTCATGACGCTATATTACTACTGAAGATACTGGAGATAAATTAGAGAGACTCTTTCTAATTTACCGACCTTTCTTTCTCATAGTTCTGTGAAGTCAGTTAACGAAGGCGAAAATAAAGAAAGGCCAGGAAATTGGAGTGAGACAGCAATATATGGAATTTGACATCAGATCTTTTTTAGGAGTGCGACCTCAAATTGCTTCATGACTCACTTGATATTTGCCCAGTTTAACTCATTATCAAACTTGACCTAGGAAAGTGCAAGCGGCTGTTCTAAGTTTCAAATATATTTATTTAATCCTGTATTAGAAGCTAACTCAGAGTTAAATATTTAACGCAGGTACGTGCAATTTGAAATGACGCACCTCACCATTGCATTTACGCACGCGAGTGCATTTATACAGGGAGGTCAAAAAGTCGTGGATCAAACGCAACAAGGGGTTAGATAGGGTCAACAAGTTTTTGCAACTGATGCTTGATGCGTTTGATCCACGACGTTTTGGCCACCCTGTATAGTATGCACGCAATACACATAAAACACTTCTGTGATTGGAGGTTCAATTAGAATTACATTTTAACGAATTTCTTCGCATTTGTTAACTTGTTTAAAAATTGTCCGAGCGCAAGACAGAGCGGACGTATTGTTCCATACAATATGACAGAATTTCTATAATCAAAGGGCACTGCGGATATCAAGGTGTGACGAGTCGACAAATCTCTAAGCAATTTTCAATTTGCAATTTTCGCAAAATAATACACTCTCGAATAAATAACATATCGTTATTAATATTCGCACTAACACATATACAAAAATTAATTAAGTAGTGGGGCACATCATTTCAGCTTAGATTATCTCTAATCGTTTTATAAGATGTTTATTATTTATTACTATATAATTATGAGTTTAAAAGTAAAATACTGAGGAGATATAAAATATGCTTATTTACACAATTTGGACCATAAGATTTAAAAAAAAAAGCGTGTGTGTGCAATTCACACATGGCACGACAGAAGTGACACTTTATAAATATGAAACACTCTATGATTTTTTCCATCTTATTCATTTCTAGACTTTACTTTGTACGCATTATTAACGCATTTTCGTTTTGATTCAAATTGCAACAATTCTAAAGAAGATTTACTTCAAATTATTGATACAAAAGTAAAATAATTGTAAAGGAATCTCACCTTGCTGATGATATGAGGGTCTATAGCCAGCAGCAGGATGAAGGGACTCTTGGGATCGGAACAGAGTGCGTGTATGGCGTTAAGCAACGCTAACACCTTCTCCTGCTCGCAGCTGTCGAGGGCATCCACGACCACCACCAGTCGTGTCTGTTGCCCGGTGAAAGCGTCCAGGCAAGATACCTAACAAAGTATATTGGTAATATAAAACTTACGGTTTTTTTTGCTCAATTTTATGTTGTGTTTTTTCTTTCATTATTTAAAAGCATCTGGTATGCTGACCTTATGATTATTATTATATATTGTTATGGTTATTTATTCCAATATTGGTGTTTGTATAAAAAACGTTACAGTAGATTTAATAATGTTTGTCAAAACGAGAATGCGCAATGTTGGTTCGAATCCTGTGTGGAATACATTATCATCTGCTTACTTATCAGGTAACTGGTAACAGGCGAGTATAGCGTGAATAGATCATTATGAATGGGACCATTAGTGGTATTCTTACCTATTCCTATTGTTATAATGATAGTGCTTAAACATTTTGGTCATAAGATAGTGATGAATCTAAATCATCTATGGTGTGTATAGACTACGGCTATGTTTTACTATCAGAAGTCGTGTATTTGTTTGCTATCTTATGTCATAAGCATTTTCAAGTGTGTCAGCAGTAATTACTAATCGAAGTTGAAATAATAATATTTATAGATTTACTAACTTCATTATAAAAATAAAATGCTAGTAAATGATTGAAAACATTTTATGGTCAATTCAAATAATTTTGTGTCACTATTTTAGCAATATTTTGAGTCCATTATGTAAAGTGATATAATTTGTAATTGAATTATCATTTATTCACATCTACTGAAAATTACGCGTATTACTTTTGCATTCATTGCGATTTGAAATTCATCAAAGTGTTTGAATATGTGATTTATTGGTATAGTTGAAATATTGAACGTGGTTTGTAATGCCGCATACTCCGGTGCTATAGCTGGAGCACACGCAACGAACTGACCGTGTGCGTGAGAGCGGCGACTTCCGGGCGCAGAGCAAGCGTGCGCGCGCGGGGGTCGGCGCGGGCGGCGCGAGCGAACCGCGCCCGCGGGGGCAGCGCGAGCGCGCGGCCCGCCGCCACGGCGCCCGCCAGCG
>DVZK01000799.1:0-10823 GCA_018236665.1 Calephelis perditalis
GTGTCTCTAGGCGGCGTGAATTTCTTACCATCAGGAAATCCGTCTGCTTGTTTGCCTTCCAATATCACAAAAAAAAACCTTGGAGCAGATATTTATGCGATTTTTCTTATTTTACTGCTTATAGATTTTGTGTTAGGATCACTTGGAGGAACAGAAACAAACTTTATATAAGAATTTGCTTTAGCGAGCAAATGTATTATCATGCAACATTTTAATGGATTGAAGAAAGAATTTTTCGACTACTTTTAGCCAACACATACCTACTCGAGTTACCTAGCTCTCAGACTTTACAACTGTTATTTTTTTATGTAAGCATATAATAGTGACGTCGCGTCATAAGGCATGTATGAAACAGTACGTTATAGGTACTCGATATATCGACAGCGCAAGCATATTTTAAAACCAGGTAAAACTCATTAGATAACAATAAAATGTCTATTGTACGTCTTTCCCCGTCGGTTCTTTTTCCTACTTGGCCTGACGATGTTGTTCAGGTGTTATCTTATACGCTATTTTTTTTATCTTGATAAAAACTAAACCAGAGGTTCTTCCTTCCAGACAAGAAGTGGAGAGAGTGAATGTGCGATTCGACGGTGACCAGCTCACCTTCCAAGAGAGAAACCACTTTAGGTATCTACCGAATGAAAGTTTCGGCGCGCATTTCGACCAGGTCTATGTGCCGAATCTGCCTCTTATGGTGAGTTATTTAGTTAACATAACTCTCACAAAATATAATCTATACTTATAAAATAACATGTTCTGACTGACTGATTCATCATCGCCGAGCAAAAACTGTTCGAGTTACAGCCATGAAATTTGCGAGTAGGGTCGTTTTATTGAGTCCCACTAAGGGCGGAATTTTGGAAATTCTACCTATAAGGGGGTGAAATAGGGGTTGAAAATTTGTATGAAAGTCCTTATTAATGGGCTATAAGCAGTAAATATATTAACTACCAAGCAAGCAATATGCGGGTAGTGGCTAGTAGGTGTATAAGTTCGCCGGTATGATAGCCGGTGGAACTCGTTCAAACACATCGTAAAAATGAGACATAGTCATGATATATAGTTTGTGGTAATTTCCCACATCTTGACAGATCGTAGGACCTATGCACACTTCATAGTGCCCATGGAATAGAAATAATTTTTAAAGACTTTATTTCTTTATTAAAAAAATAAGTCTACACTCGTTTGGTGCCTGTATTAGGTAAAAGCAGGTCTTGGGTCAGTAACTAGGCAAGAAGCGACTTTAGCGTCAGTGATGAATAGAACTACTGACGTAATAATGATGATAAGAATTGTTAAAGGTCGAGTTAATCCCAACACGTTTTAACCTGACGAGGTAAATGGCATCGATAAAGGACTGCATGGTGCTTTGCACCAGGTCAAAATGTTGAATAAATTTACATTATCTAACGAGATGGGAGGGTTTGATTTCCGATGGGGACAAGCATTGTATGAACTGTAGCTTCATATTAGTATATCCTTACTTAAGTACATTAAAAAAAATTTTGATAATACAAAAATGTGTTTATTTTCTTTCTATCATTCGCAGTGGTGCAATATTATTGTATATTTTAATGTGTAATGATAATTAGGTGGCTCGAAAGTGACTGAGGCTATTTTATCTCTGTATCCGGACTTCAGGGGTAGAGCAAACTACTCTAATATTTTTCTTGTTTATTAGGTCTACAAAACTGAGATACAACTTTTATAATACCTACATATTAAATTAATCCTTATCAAATAAACATTTTCTAAACTATCTTTTCTAGATGTAAACACAGCATGCTAAATAAATGGATAACAAAAAATAAATACATATAACAATAATCTAAGCAGCGATTGGTTTGGTTCGGCACCGTTCTAAAATTTAAGTAATAAATGAAATGTAATAAAATAAAGAAAAGTGATAATGTATTTAACACTGAACAACATCATTTATTTATTTTATACTTATTATTTGAATTATCCAGTATAATAATACTAATGCCAGCTGCAGCATTAATAGACCATTCTGAACATCGAGACTGCACTCTTGTACGAATTTGTACAGTGCGACCAACTTATCTGGTTAGTTAACAGCGTCGCTGGTGTTACGTTTAGTGTTTCTGATTGAGAATTTTACCAATTTTTTGCGATTATTATTTTGCGAACTTTAGTTTAGACTTTAGAACAATTGTTTGATTATCCAGAGATATTTATTTATACTGACATTGCTCAATTTCCAGGGGGTCATCTCAAGAGCAATACAGATGCCTTACTTTGTGCAGATTCCGCTACGATCAGCACTCAACTTCGCTGATCATAGTGACGCATTTTTGAAGTTGCCAGTGCAAAGGTAAAAACTTATCGTACTTAATATTGGAATGTACTCAGTTTAAGGTAACAGCATTGTTAGCCACGTATATTCTCTATGCCACCAAATAAATCTCGGGTTTTAGTTAACGACAGTGGCATTGGTGATAGTTGAGTTGGTAGATAGTTGTATTACTAAGTATTTGTCACTACCCCTATGTTTTTGAATAACTTGTAGAGTCCTGCATCGGATCGTTCAGATTGATAAAACCGCATTTCCTTTTCCTGTGGTTATATCGTCAGCATTCGCCATTGTTTTGTTATGGTTGCACATTCCAACCTAAGATTATTTTTAACATTAAATATATCGGTTGCTCTTATAAAATAAAATAAAATGTTCTATTTTCCAGGTTCCTTTGGGGCTATGATGACAGTATTATCAATACAGCGAAGCCTTTCCTCAGCCTTCAGGGAAAACTAAACTTCGAACAATTTGGCCTCTTAGTGACCGTGAGTATTATTGCTTTAATATTACCTTGCGTGGAAACAGCTACTAAATAACGGTGATGTTTAGGAAACAATAAAATTAGGAGCTTATTGTTGTAGTCTGCAGAGCGAGTTGACGCAAAGCTAAAACACTGATAACGTTTTTAACAAGGCTTTATCACGTAATCCTTCCATCAGAACCTCATTTACCACAACAAGGGGTTAGCGGAGACGCCTAACGCTTCTGAAATCTCACGAGGCTCGAGTCCAAAGAAAAGCAATCATTTGGTGCGCACTGTTAATGCTGGACACATTCATGTTCTAGTTTGTAGTACTCCAGCTCTTAGATAGACAGTAAATTTGCTCATGTAAAGGGCTAAACATCTTATTATATCGCTAGTAAAACATCATTACCATTTTTTGGTGTCATTGGACGAATGTTTCTATTAGAAGATCGTTCAGGTGTATTTTCCAATTGCACGTAGGTATAAAAAACAATATTTTTCAGAAAAATGGCACTGTCTCCGATCGCATGACAATCAACACGGGAGAAAATGACAAGGACAAAATGAATATATTAGAGAAGTTCAACGGAGATGAAACCCTTTCATACTGGGGAAGTCCAGAGTGTAACAGGTAAGTAGAGATCGTCTAAGCCGAAATGTCACGCCCCACTACTTAATTAAATTGATTATAGCCTTACGCAATTTTCCAACCTCTTTTTTTGTTGTGTTACCTAGTTATTGTTAGGAGAGTGGACAACACCTGTCGGCTCGGTAGTTAGTTTATTTATGTAGTTCCTCATTGCTCTGTCTGTAAATGCTCTTATACCTTCTAGTATTGTATGAAACAAGACGTCTGGTCTGTCTCGCGTTCAGACAATTTATAAACTGGTTTGACAACAAATCCGATGAACTGTTTAAATATGTACATATGTAACGCTTTTTTTATGAATACAAAAAATAAAATGTTTTGTTGTTTACAGATAGCCACGGGGACAATTTCCCAACAGCAAGGATTACAAGACAAAGGCTACGAAGAATGGGCAGGAGAAATGATAGGAATGCGGGAGATCTTGCAGAGGTTCGCCAATGTCTCGCGCTCAGAAGTTGTAGGCGCTCGGGCGCCTTTCCTGAAACCTGGCAGGAATACGCAGTTCAAGGTAAATTAGACAAATAGTAAAAAACAAAACTAACAAAAAACTACAGGAAAGGTCATCTAAGTATATGAAATAGGCAATTGTGAACATGTCGTTCATGGTAGATTTTATTAGCAACTCTATAAGAGTTACGACACAAATACCATTAGAAGTATTTGGCCTTTGTGGTCTAGCTGTCCGGCGTTGGCCTCGTCTTTTTGCGGTCCCGTCCTCAAGTTGAATAACTAAAAAAAATTAGGAAATGCACATATGTTTTCAATTTTCTAATAAAAATAACGTTGTCCGGGATTGGATATGTAACCGTTAGGTGATAGGCTTGCCGCTTATTGTTGTGGACCTTAGTGTCTTCGTCTAGTCTTGGGTTGTGCCTCTGCCTACTGTTTCAGGGGATATGGGCGTGAAAATACTAATACTATAAGAAGTGGGTGGGAGAGATAACGATAATGAACTACAACTAAAATTCAAATACAACACAAATGCAAAAAGAATGAGCAGATCAAGGTAAACTAACTATGTTTGTTATCAAAATCAGGGATTGCAAATAAAAGTTAAGCATTTTTAAAAGATCTGCTACAAAATAAAAAAAATCCTACTTAAGTAATATTTACATACATACATTTATGTTTGTTGCTTTTTCACGCAAACGCTACCGATTTAGATGAAACTCTACAGTAATATAGGTTATACACCCGAATAACACAAAGACTAAAATTTACGAAGATTTTGTATTACTTACTTGATACGTGCGAGAAATTGCGGGTGAAAGCTACTGTTTTTCCTCAAGTCAATGTGTCGCAAGCAGTGAGTTACTGAAAATATTACATTTATTTTGAATCATATTTTTTTTTTAAATTTTAAGATGTATTAATATATTATATTTGAACATAGTTTTTCTAAGCGTATGTCACCTTATTCCCCATAAACTGTTGGACTTATCCGTTTTAATTGTTTATGTATCTTTCAATGGGTTCCTAAATGCTTTAAATACAAAAAAGGCTATTCACAGTTCGGCGGCTTAGCTAGTATGGTATTCCCTTAGTGGATAATACGTTTAGTAAATGTTAAAATTGTTTCTTTTTTATATGGTGTTACGGTACTCTATTAAGACTTCAACTCCTACGTTTCACTCTATTATGCAAGCGAAACCACGAGCCAGCTAATGTATTTATTAAAAAAGTATTTAATTCCACCGTAAAATTCGTGGATTTCTAAAGTTTTAATGTAAATAAATTGGTCGGCCTCCCAGAGATTTGAGTTTCACCGTAAACTCATAGAATTATAAATAAACTTTTTCCAATGTTTTTCAGGGTAGAATTATTTTAAAGCGGCATTTTTCCCAAGCTTTTTGATCACAAGCGTGTACCTAAATTAGTAATAAGTTTTCGTAACAAGTTTGGTATTTCATAAAAGTTAAATACTTGAATTACGTTGTACAAAATATTTTACATATAAAAAATTTACGTCTGCAATACGAAAAATGTTTGTTAGGCATTAAGTAAATGCAAAACTGTTGAATCGATTTTGACCAAATTTTTGTAACCGTCTGTGATTGGACGGCTATCTCGACGGATTCCTGTATTACCCTAATACACGTTTATTATACTACTTCATAAAATTGACAAGGCAGCTAGGATATCCCTTACAGATATTCGAGTCCGAATGTGATCACATGTCGCACTTTTACCTATAGAATGCAAAACAATATAATTCAAGCCCAAGAAAACTGCAAAAACTGAACCCGATTATTTCATTAACATGTCGCTAATTAAAATTAAATTAATTAAAAAGATAATTCATTTTTCGAAAGAGAGCGAATGATTTCGAGATGGCCCTACATATTTTTTTTTAAAATCCTACCAGTCGTTATAAGGGTATTAATAGTATTATTAATAATAGTATAACTCAAAGAACAAAAAAAATGCTGTATGATAAGTTAATACTGGGCCACCTAGAAAACACGATCCCATCAAAATTTGTTCGTTATTCGCCGAGTAATCACGTAAAAACATAAAAAAAAATGGAACACACAGTCGAATCGGAAATAACTTAAAAATATAGTACAAATTCATGAATTAGTATATAGTCTTAATAAATCACACTACCTTATAACAAAATAAAGAAACACAAAATACTTTTTGTAATAGGTACAGTTGTAACTAGCATCGAAATTTCAATGACTTTGGAGTAAAGAGTTTCTCTATTCCAATGTTGTTTGCTGGAAACCCCAAACATGCGGGATGTTTTCCCTGCCATTACTTATATGCTTGTTGATCTCTTTAATGAATTATTTATCGTGTTTATTTAAACATCGGTGTTTTATTGGCCTAAGAGTACTTACCCTGGTAATTGTATTAACGAACTTCGTTCCATCCGTTCAGTTTGTATAGGAAAAAATTAAATGTTGTTTTTCTTAGCTTGATCGCAGTTTTTCCCTTTTAGTCTACTCGATAGGCTGAAAGTGGTGTTATTTCTTATCTTTAAAACCTTCTCTGGACTTGAAAAAATTAATTGAAAACCAAAATTAGCGAAATTGGTTCAGCCGTTCTCGAGTTTTGGTGAGACTAACGGACAGCAATTGATTTTTATATAAATCTACGTATATAAAAGAAAGTGGTGTTAGTTACACTATTTATAACTCAAGAACGGCTGAACCGATTAGGCTGAAAATTGTTGGGGAGATAGCTAAGAACCGAGACAAGGACGTAGGATACTTTTTAGAATTTATACTTTTTATCGTCGGCACTTGGTGGAATTCCATTGCATCCACACTTTTTTGAGAGTACACGCTTGTACTTTTCCACTATGCACGTTATTTAATATAAAATTATTATATTAAAAAAAAAGTGTATAGTAGAATAGTACAAGCGTTTACCTAAAAAAAGTGTGGATATTGTTATCCTGTTCGATTGTGAGGAAATTAGGAAAACCATTTTAAATTTTCCCATACAAACTGAACATCTAGTAGAAGATATTAAGTAGTTACTAATTGATTCTCGTGACTTCATTCATTACTCGAAACATGACACATGATCAATTACTTATATCGAAACATTTTCGAGAAACTGTCTTTGTAATAAAAAGAAGTAGAAGGGTTCCTCGACATAATATAGGGAAAGAAAAAAGTGAGTGTCATGGATTTGAGAGAAAGTGGAGAAGATCATGTGATGGAGTTGTTTTGCCGGCAAGACCAATGATGTAGAGGAGTGAATGGCCATTTCCCCTTATTACAGTACTATGTAGCACGGATTTTTATAAAAAATGCATTTAGGTTATGCACAGACTCTATTTCAAAGTTAACACTGTGCTGTTAACACTTTTGATTTGGCTTTGTGATGTGTTATGTTTTTCCGAGCATGGAACTTATATGTTTTATGAATAAAATAAAAGTAAGTATTTCTATCATGTCTTTATGTAAGTATAATCTTCATGTCCATATCAGCGAAACGGTAGACAGAGGCACAACCCATGACTAATCGAAGATACTAAGTCCCACAATGTGATAGGTGGCAAGCCTATCGTCAATCGGGTACTTATCACATCCCGGGCAACGTTATTGATATCAGAAAATCGAAAATACACATTTTATAATTTTTTTGGTCTTCAACCCTGGGATTGAACCGTCCCGGTCTAGAAGTCAAGTTCGACGCCGGACCGCTAGACCACCTTTGCTATTCCTATTCCTATTCATCACATATAAACTGGTAGAATGCCTTCATGTAAATCTCGTCAAGATGTTTAAGTTGTTTTGAACATAAGTGAAACTAACACTAAGAAAGTGCAACGATATAAAAAGTGCAGCAGATGACACTAGAAAAGTCATAATGAATGGCACTTTTTATCCCGGCATAAATTTTGCATAAGTTAGATTATGCGGTTGAAGCCGAGTTCTTGTGGATTTATTGCTTAATTGTTTAATGTAATATAGAAGTGCAAAAATTTTAATTTACGATACAATGGGCGTAGAACATAAAAAATACAATTTAAATATTTTTAATTTTATTACCTACTATTATATTAATCGAATAATATGCCAAAATAAATAAAATAAAATTATTAATTATGAATTAGCGTTAGAAATTCTTTAATATATAATAGAAAATATCATTATAATGTTGTTTAATATCACAAATTGTAAAGATTGTAAAAAGCTAGTTTGTTTAATTGATTTTTTACCATCACGTAATGAATTCGATTTTTTTTCTTTTTAACTTTTTAAAAAGAATCAACCTGTAATCGGAGGTATTAACGGTATATTGTCACTAGTTTATACGTTCGAGCTACATATAATATAGATATAATATGTTACCTGTTTGCTCGTACCTTCGTCTACGAAGAGTAGGTACGATTTTCATACTTACTTTCGTACCCTATTATAGTCTTTTGGGGGTTGATTTTTGCTAACAAAATTAGCCTATGTTTGAACTCTAATGTTTAGCTATATGAATATCAAATTTCATCAAAATTGGTTGAGCAGTTTAACCGTTAAATAGCCACATACAGACTATTTCTGATGTTAAATATGGAAGTATGAATTTTTTTAATCAACTGGTCTTCCTGGTTCCTGGTTTTTTAAACTGTGTAATACATACAATCATATTTTTTAGACTTTCTGTACATTGCCAAGGCACCTATATGATAATTAAAACAAAGTATCTTCAGTCCCATATTCCCGAAGAAGTAGGCGAGGCACAACCAGTTTTCTGCACAGAACTTTGCACCTATGTAAAAAAAGTATATTCACTCTCATATTTCCGAAAAGGTTGGCTAGGTTACAACCTGGGCAGCCACAATTTTTATAAGATAGGTACTAAGTCCCAAAATGTGATAAGCCTATCACGAACCGGGTATATCCTGTTTTTACCTGCATTTATTTAATCTACATAGATCTCAATTTCTTTTTTCGGTAGAGTCGTCAAAGAAACACATTAAGAAAATTGAACTTAGTGTAGTTTTGTTTTGAAACAATGAATACATTAATTAAACAAATTCTCCTAATAACATAATGATAACAATAATATCTTAACAATAGCTGTTAAAGTAAATATTCATCTTAACAACATTGTTTTCAAAACAAGAATAGTTTTGAATTAAATTCAAGGCACTAATTCTATTCTGACCCTGTTAGACTATTGTAGAGCCCACTCTCAGCTTAGCTACTTAACTTAGTGGCTGGGTAATTGAAACAAAATTAACGATAAAACAGAATTCACGGGCCAGAATAAACAATGAGCATTTTAACTTTACTTCCCGATTTTTACTTATTTATTATTCCACATGCCAATTTGTGTGGGCAGTATGCTTTTGTTTTATGCTTCCTACTAAAATTTTATGGATTCATATGTTTATCTACATATAAAGTATATTTTTATAGTCTACAATCTCTATTGAAATATTATAAAATGAAGCCCTTTTTTTTCAAAAATACACTCAAAACTGATAACATTACAAGGATGCTTTGGAATTTTATTGCCTTTATTTTGGGCATTCGTGGCTTTTTACATATTCATTGTTTGTTTGTTTACGCACAATAGAAAAAGGTTTTACCTTTTTATATCCAAATGTTTTTCTTCAGTCTAGAATTATATAATCCATAATTAAAAATCAAAATAATTAGGCTTTTTCAAAAACATTAAAAATTGAGATGATTTTCAAGCACGATACTGCATATAAAACTCACTACTTCTGAATTCTCGTCTGTTTTTCCAAATTCTCTGTTTGTTTTGTTAACAATTTCCAGAAATATATTAAACCAATATATTGCTTTAAAACAATTTAAATTGCTTTAATAAAAATGTAGTTTATCTAGAACAAGTTTATCCTATCTACCGTGAACTGCCATTCGCAAACCTAGCGTGTTCACACCTTGTCGGTAAATTTTTAAAACCACTTTCCGTGTTCCAGGTGTTGGAAGACTTCGGGTTCATTTACGATAGTTCAGTGGGCGTGCCACCTCTACCTATTCCTGTGTGGCCTTACACCCTCGACTACAAGATACCTCACGAGTGTAAATCTGGCACATGTCCTACAAAATCTTTTCCAGGTAACAATAAATATTTAAAATGACATTAATTGCATTCGTATAAGTTTTGAACTAGCGCACAATTATTGTTTTAAGTCAAAAAAGTTTGAGTTGGTTATATCTTTTTAGAGTACAATCATTCATTAATATGGGCATCCTATATAAATGACAGTCCTGGAATAGTAGGCCTAACATCCCGAGCACAGGGCAGCGACTTATAAAATCTATAGGCTACGGTCATCTCTTAAAATCTGGAGAGCCATGTGGTTGTTGTATGCTGTTCAGTAAAAAACCCTTTTTTTATGATATTGGAAGGCAAACAAGCAGACGGATTTCTTAATCGAAGAAATTCCCGCCGCCTAGAGACACCAAAGGTGCGTTGCCAACATGAGGCCGGGATGTTAGGCCTGGATCAAAAGTAAGTTTACCGGTTACCTTACCCTCCGAACCGCAACACGTCATGACGTTATGGCGGCAGGAATAGGTAAGGCGGTAGTACTAATCCGCGTGAGTCGCTGCGAAACTCTACCACCTAGTCATATATCACGGTGCTAGTAACAGTAAGCCTACGCTCACCTTTTACGAGCTCCCTGGTAGGAAATCTATTCGACAAAGAAGCCCGGGATTCTATGATCCAGATCAACACGGGGAAAACCCTTATTAAATATCCTTCATATTAGTTTATGTTAGATACATGTATAACATTAGTGCTTGACGTTGACGTGTACCGGTTCGGAGGATAAGGTAGCCGGTAAACTTACTCGAGGCCTAATATCCGTCTGCTTGTGTGCCTTCAACATGATAAAAATAAAAATAAATAAATGAATAAATGACTTTGAATCTCGTTTATCAGCAGTTTCCCTA
>DVZK01000800.1:0-10823 GCA_018236665.1 Calephelis perditalis
GTTTAATCTATGCCTCGAAAAACGTTGATTGCAAGGAGTTGTCTGGATTAATCTGACATGTGTAAACTGTTCCATCTCTTTTGTTTTTCTTTCATTGGAATAAGATAGCGTGTATTTAACTCAACTCTATTAAACTTAACTCTAGTCTGCCAACAACTTCATCCACTTGTTAAATTATCTGGGTCTACCGCGAAACCTGCAGCGAAAACGGGATAAAAATTAGCCTTTATGCGAGATATGGATTTAATATGTGAATGAGATAGTTTATTGAAATTGGTCCCGTCGTACTGTCACGATAACAAAGATTACAAACATATACAAGTTCGTATTTTGTAAGGTACTTAAAATGAGTTATAAAAAATGAATTTTAATTTTTCAGAGTCAACTTCCAGTAATGACTGTCATGAGGATACTTCACCTCATGTTCCAGTGATAAGGAATTCTAGAACTTCCCAAAATCAAAATTCTTCCGGCGATGCTAACGTCAAAGCTCGCCAAGCTAGACTTGCAAGAGATCTCAGTAGTTCTAGGTAACATTATTATCATTATACACAACTACCATTAGCATTATATTTAGCAAATAAGGGGAAAGGAAGGAGTGTTTTTTTTATTTTTTCATTCGTTTTCTCATTTTTTAATTTCATTTCATCGTTCCTATCTCCTTGTTTGTAAAAACAAATTAAATTGTCACTGACTCCTTCCTTTCTCCCTTCCTCTAGAAATAACGAAGAACCTCAAACTTCCTCTATCCAACAAAGTAATACTGATCCTAACATTTCTAAACAAGTTATCTCTAATAAACCAAAACATAGATTGAATGTTACAAAACGGCAACAATTGAAAAAACTTGAAGAAATTGCTTTGAAGTATAATGAAAGGGCACAAAAAATTCATACTGACGCTACAAAAAAAGAACTTGTATCAGCAAAAAGCCATATACCTGTGTTTAAGAAGATAAAAAGTAAGGCTAACGAAGAATCAGAAGAGAAGTTACAAACAAATAATGTTACCACTAAAACGAGTAATAAAAAAAATACTTCACAAGAAGTGGCTAGTATAAAAACAGAATCAAAAAGCAGTAATAAGCAACAAAAAAAGGACAAAATAAATGACACTAAAAATTTTATCAAGGAAAGCACCATGAGTTTAGATAGTCTTGAAAGTTCTACTTCTGTTCAAAATATAAACAAATTTCAGTCCGTTGGTATCAATACAGAACTACTTTGTCCTTGTGTGCCTTGTGTTATACACGATGAAGTGTTGCCAAAAGCTTCTAAGAAAAATAAAATTACTAATTCAATAGGAAGAAATCAAACTGCACCTAATCCAATAAAAAACCAGCCAACAGTTGAACTTTTGTATAAAAATCCACACATTATTGATTTATGTGATACAGAAAGTAAAGAAATTTTTGAAAATAATTTACAAAATTCCACTACTGCTACTGTAAAAGAAGCATTTGTAGCTTGGGATGATGTTAAATCTAATCTAGACTATGAAAATCAAATTGAAAGTAGTGAAAAAAATGAAAATATGACTGTACCATTTGAAATCTCAAATGAAGAGCCAAAACCAATTGCGGAAAATGACGCAGTTTTAGAGAATTTATCTAAAGAAAGTATAAGAGAAAGCTATGAACATGATTTAAGTGAAGAAAATTTCGATGACTCTTTTGAGGAAAATAAAATAGAATTGGAAATGCACCGTCAAGGCAGTGGTGATACGTATACTAAATTCACTGAAAACCCCGCGGACCTCGAGGAATTTCTTAACATAACTGATAAAATGTTATATAATCAAGAACAAAATGATTCACAAATGAACAATGTCTCCAAAGAATTAGATGAACTTCATACACCCAAAACAAGTTCTTTAGAAACTGTTAATACAGAGCCTTCTAGGGAAGATATCAGTCGTACTTCAGAAATATCAAAACCTATGTTCTCTGATAGTCTAGAAGAATTGAAAAATAATTTTAAAGAGATTCTTCAAGAAACCAACCACCAAATGAATAAAAACGTAGATAGACTAATAGATTGCAACATAACAAAAAGAAACATTTGTGATATGGAACATATCACAATATATGGGACAAAACAGAATGATCGTGAAGAGAGACCACACAATGATTCAGACATCGAGTTTAGGCTTCCTTCGATTTCGGAAAACAACAAAAGTATTAATAGACCTGCAGTTAATAAAATTAGTACTGTTTATGAAGAAAGAAAAAAACATACAATGTTAGGAGACTTAGACCGCTCAAATAAAGATAACAAAACATTTATTATTAATGCTGATAATGAAGAAAGCAATGATGAAGCACCACCCATTAAATTACCTCGTATTGAAAACAAAAGGTTTCTATTAATCACGACTAATAGAGTCATTTTGAGTTAAACTTAGAATCTGTGTAGCCTATACAGAAATGCCACAAACACTAGCTAATTGCATACGCCTTCAATGTTTAGACGTAATATTTATTGCTTATACGTATCAGTCATAAGAATTAGATATGCATGAGTAGTTATTTCGTAGCAGTTTATATCCTCGGGGTTCGCCATTAGATTCCCTTTGATTTTCATGGTTTTAGTATTCCTATTTATGTACTCAAAATTTATATTTTTTTAATTCCTTTCTAGATTACTGCAATTTGCATTAGAAACAGTTTAAAAAAATAATTCAAAAAAGTAAGTTTGGTCCAGGAACCATCATCTTGTATTATCTTCTATTCGATAATCTAAGATAAATAAATACAATTTTTATGATTTTCTTTTTAATAAATATAAAATTACGAATTAAATATATTTTTATAGTATTTTTATTACTATATGCTAAAGCTTTAGGTAATACCTTAAAGAAAATTAATCTAAAACAGACTATGTATGGAACACATAAATGTTATAACTTTTGTATGTAAGTAGATGATAACCACCTCACTTTTAGTAATTTAATTGATCTCCCACTGTCTTTTACAAATAGATATACCATTTGTGTTGCTTATACGCATAGGAGAGACACACATGGAATAAAGTAAATCGTTAAAATGTTGTCCAAGCTGTTTGGCAATTTATAATCTGTCGATTAATAGCAACGGTGACCAAATATTAAACTATGGTTCATTCTTGAAATGAATTTTATTTGATTAATTGCCAAAATAAATAAATAATAATTTATATTGGAACTATGATTTAAATTTAAAATAAATTATTTGAAAAATGATAACATGTTCATACAAACGAGTTCCAACATTAACGTCATCATTCACATCTCACTTATGATGCATGACTTGCCAACCTCAATCTTCTCCATTATACATTTGTTTTAATGAATAAGTTATTAGAGCCGTTTGCAAGTAAATTCCTGGGTTCAATGTTTTACACTGAGTTAGCTTCGTATTTGAGGTACATCAGTTTATATTCGACAACTAAACTCATTAATAAATTTGACCCAGGAACGTGCAATGGGCCCTAACTGTATTATAGCGACGGCAACGACCACTTTTTAATTTTTGTCATTTTTTTTATCTTTCAGGCTTGATGACAATTACGATCCTTTCGCATCAGCTGCTAGACAGATGAAAGAGCTTATGTCATCAGACACAAATATTGCTAAAAAATTAAATAATCCTTCCAAAGATTCCACTAGAACCTTACCTTCCTTACGTCCTACACCTACAAAAGAAAAGGTTTACTCTCGCACTGACAATTCTAAAATGATAAAAGATACTATCAATAAAACATACCAAAAAACACCCACTCTGCAAAGAATGAAATCTTTCGGTAGCAGTAACATTGAAAACAATAATACATTTGGAGGTAGATGTAATTCTTTCCGTGTAAACAGAAACGACAAAAAGACTAATCAAAAAATAAATACTACATTTACAAAATCCAGTAAAGAAAACATTAGTTCAACAGAAAAAACTTACTTCTCACGTAACAGTAGCCTGAATAGATCTTTCTCGAGCTATTCCACTCCAAATTACAGCACTCCAAAACCAAAAGACAAAATTCCAAAACTATCTCAATCGATGTATCACGGCTTCCAAAGAACTACAATCAAACAGCCCATTAAACTCGATAAAATAAATAAAAATGAGGAGAAAAAAGATCTCGTCAATCTCGATTCCATATTCTCATATGACACTAATTCAATGACTGACAGTAATTACATAGATCCTAGACTTATTAATGAAAATGATAATTTACCAATAAATGTTAATACCATCTTAAATAATCCAGATATGATAAGTAGCATGGAGTCCTTACTGACAACAGAGAACTTACCAGCTAAATTTGAGTCTTTTAATGTAAATAAAAATAATAACTTAACACTAATGACAGATTCTGTTTCTAACAAAAATGAAATCAATAATCAAATAATTTCCCCTACGATTAGCGAATTAAGTTCGCAATACGATAAAATAATATCGTCTTTAGAACAGAGTATAACATCGAAAGCTTCAGGTAGAGATGATGATTCTTTATCTGAGGACTTCGATTTGGAAGATTTCATGTCTTCGTTTGATGAAGAAGTGCTTAAGCAAAAAATCGAAAAGAAACGTACTTATAGTTCAACGACTAGAATTGTTCAATCTGAAATTAATGATAATAGAAATTCTGATACTAACGTTGTCAACTCGCCTAAAGTTGTAAATGGTATGTTGCCGGTTAATAAGTCTACATCTCTTGTTTTTAGCAATAACAATATTGTGGGTGACAAACTTTTCCTATCCTCCGTCAAACGATCCACTTCCCTTCTTGACTCTATTCAGAAGAAGACTAATGCGGAAAATGCTAAGAGTCGACACAAAACAGATCAACTAGAAGAAGATATCATGCAGTCTTTAAAAGATTTCGATAAATTTTACGAAAGCCAAAACAACAATTTTCAGTCAAGCAAAGAGAATGTTAGCAGCAAGAGTTTATACAATGATACAATCAAAAGGGATTTACGGAAGAAGATGGATCAGAAAAACAACAAATCGGATACAGTTTCTAATGGTAATGCTACTCCAAACGGTAAAGCCAGCTCCGATTCAGCTTATAGCAGGTTAGTCAGGTAATTAGTAAACTTGTAGTATGCGTGTTATAAAATGCTTGTGGATAATATACTATATATTATACTTTATCGAGATTGTGGTTCGGAATGAGGAAAACAAGAATACGTTATTGTGGCCAAGCAGCTCTCAGAACCTGCCTCAGGCCGCTACATCCTAACAAGCTTGTCCTAGAAGTATTTTACACATTTCGAACCCGATCGCCCATACAGGGTTACTTTGAAAGGACCGGTCAAATTTGAATATTAAGGGGCTGAAGGCTTGCAAATGGGACAAAAGCATTTTAAATATTATTAACAAATTGTAATATTTACTTTAACATTTGTTTAAAACAGTCCGCAAAAATGCTTCACTTGTTGTCACGCTATGTCGTACCTAGTATGAGTCATGACGTCACCAGCATGCGAATGCATTACTGTGGTCAATGGGAACCAGTTTTATGCTTTGTTTACAAGGTGCATTTGTATTTTGCGTTGACAAAATTTGTAAATTGCTTTTAAATTATTATTTTTAATTGCTTCATAGATACTCAAAATTTGCCTACTTTAAAAGTCACCCTGTATATTCTAAACATAGTGGGTAGGTATGTAGGTGTACTTAACCAAACCAACAGTGAATCTACATGACCATGACCATAAAATGTCGCGTAAAGTCATCGCTTCAAGCAAAAAAAAATATATCTGATAAAGCAGCATAATATGCAAGTAATGCTTGAATCGGGCATCAAGCAAACATTGAAAACAATCAAGATGCTTGGTTCAACGTATTTTTTTTGTCTTTTCTTTCATTTCTTACATAACCAAAACTGTTTCGGTTTGAAAAAGTGAACTTTTCGGGTGGGTCTTATTTACATTTGATCAGGATACTGCGAAATGGTTTTCGTGTTACACAATATTAGCATAATTGGTGTTATTATTTTTTTAAATCAATGTCACATTCCAATAAATGAAAACTAAAAGTAGTAATTAAGGTCTTGTATTTTTATAAAAAATATATGAACTCATTAATAGCTGCAGAGTGGCATTGGTGGTAATTCTGTTCTGCATCAAGTGCTTGCTGTCTAATTTTTCTAATGAAAAAGAGAGATCATTTTAGTCTTGGCGTGTGAGTGCGTGTCTGTCTGTGGAATCATATCTTTTCAACGGATGTATAGATTTCGATGCGAATTTTTTTTTTTTTTGCAAGCTGACTTAAACAACATGGTTCTTAACGACATTATTAATAGGTTTTAATGGGGTTATTGCACATATTTAATTTCAGAATTATTGTTTACTTTATTGACAAAATATTGAAATTGCGAGTTTTTTTGCAGTTTTACCGTGTTTAAATTATTTAGCGAAACTTTCGCTATCATAGGACTTGCTGCTTACGTAATAATTATTTCACTTTATTGAAGAGTATATATTTTTTGTAATGTTTCAGTCTGAACAGAATCTCACCGTCAAAGTTATCGCTTTGTAACAATAAAGAGCCAAATGGCGTATCGTGTATAGAGCAGGCGGTGGTGGGCTCGGATTCAAGCGCCAGCCACAAGGACGATGCCCGCTCTATATCCAGTGACGAGTTCCAAGCCATGGAGCGTTCGATGGAATTGGATGATCCTATACGAACGCCGGGGCTTAAGGATGCAGGGGCAAAGGTTAATAATGGTAAGCAACTACGTCCATATGCTAATATTAAATAATCAAAAAAAAAAGTATTCTTAATATAAATATTCTAGAAAGTACAAATAGGAAGTTATTAAAACGTGCAAGTGGGTCATCTGATGGTAAGTGATACCGCCACTCACGGACATCCGCAACACCAGGAGTGCTAAAGGTGCATCGCTGAATCTAAGTTATATCTATAAGTTTCTAAGTTGCATCCGTTTAACAAAGTTAATTAGTTGACTAATTTTTATCGAGCTTTCACTATTTGATAAATAATGGGTAGAATTTAAACGTTTACCAAATATCCATAATAATATGACTAATGCGAAAGTTTGTCTGTTACGCTTTTAGGACTAAACTGCAGGCCCGATTTTGATAAAATTTTCTGTGCATACGTATAAAGATCCCAGTTCAAACGTAGTCTACTTTTTACATCATCAAATCCCGAAGGACGATAACGGGGGATGAACGTTTGTATGAAAATCTATTCTAAACTGTCGTAAATGTTGCCGTCACGTCTAAAAATGATATATAATTTTGGTAACAGAAAAACACAAATCAAAAGAGTCCATCGAAAGGAGTCCGTCGTGGCAAAGCCGCCACGGGGGGGGGCTGAGCTCCAGCGGGTCCGACACCTCCCTCCCCCTCCCGCGACTCTCGCGCTTCTGCCACGAGTGCGGCAGCAAGTTCCCCGTGGACACCGCCAAGTTTTGTATCGAGTGTGGTGTTAAAAGACTAATGGTGTGAAGCCACCTTTACAGTGGCGAGAGTGCGTGTTCTAGTCTACGTGCGCTGTCAGACACAAAAGTCCATGCATAGTTTTTGACGTAAACTGTAGAAATATATGTACGGACTTTTGGAACTGCTGGTACCAATAACCGCACCGGTTACTAACATAGTTTTTTTTACCTATCGAACAGTCCTGGATTAAGGAGCCGGCGACGATCGACTAAAGTTTAATTTGCGACTGTAGTTTTTGAGGAGGCATGGTACAGGGTGGGGATTATAACTGTATGACGAATGGGATTAAAAATCTGATTTTAAAAAGTGTTACATGTTCCGTAACTTCGAGAGTTGTGAATAAAAACTAATTGTAGTTTAAATTATTGTTCGAAATAAACTATGTTAACTTGCTTAAATAAACTATGTTGACTTTGGATTTACGTTTGTATGAAGAATCCACGTTAACAATGTTACAAAAAAAGATGGCTACGTACCCCCGTATCCAAACCTCATGCCCCATGATAGAATGGGAAGCTAGCGACCCTAGAATTTTGGGAACTACAAATAGAGGTAGATTTTCTGATAAAACAAAAGTACGCCGCGCTTGCTTAATCCGGTACTAACATCAGGACCAAATATATCGATTTGTTACAATGACACTGATTGTGAGTCTTATTGACTGTTAATTTATTATCCAGGCTAAAAAAATAAGATAGAAGTTGAGTACCCTAAAAAAACAAGTAATATAAATAATGTTACAGTCGATATTAATAATGTATCTACAGATAGAGATAGCCCTCCTAGTTTTGTTGCTAAGATATTTTTATAAATTAAAAAATAAGTGGTTACCTGATAACTGATCTAAATTAGATCTATCTCTTATCGTAAATAGGTTATTAATATTGGCCGTTAACAATGAATCAATAGATTAGACGAGTATAAAGAGAAGGCAAAAATTATGTTTTTTTGGATCTACATTAGTGAGTTGTTATAAAGTATCTAGTAGTATAGATTGTCTGAGCTGAAATGATGAGCCCCACCATTGCATTTATCCATACGCTATAACATGCGTATTTTTATGCTTTATGGGCATTCATTAGTCTGCATGCAACACAAAATATCTACAATTGGTTACATATCAATAATTTCTTTGGATTTGTTGTCCAACTAGTTTAAAAATTGTCCGAGGTGAGACAGAGCACTCTTGTGCCTTACATTATGACAGGGTGTATATTGTTGACCGATCTGTATGCAGATTGCAACTCTCGGAAAACTTGACACACACACACAGTTAAGATGTCGTTATTAATATTCGCACTGACACACCCCTATAAAGTCACTAAGTAGGTCATGTCATTTCAGCTTAGATGATCTCTGTAAATATGTTTTAGGAATTATCGTGTGCAAATGTTTTACTTATAATTAAATCAAAAATAGTGTTCAAATTTTTAAAAAGTCCTCGGGAAATTCAATAAAATAATATATCTACACAAAAAAGTAACGTTAGGTATTCAAATGACTTTTGGTTTTTAATATTATGGTACGATTTGTTGTTATTTGACTAAACTCTTTTTAAACCAGGGAATTTAAATCACCGTGTTTTGTGTGGATATATTTTTTAGATGTACTGAAGATAACTATTATGGAAGAAATATATGAAAGATAGATATATCTGTCTATTACTTTCTATCATCTATATTGATATCATGGTATTCATCGAGTAATATTAAATAATTATTCTCTGTATGTGTTGAAATTTGAAACAGAGACAAAGGATTCTAATGCTCTGAAAAATAGTATGGATATCTCTTTTTAGTGGTCTTCTATCTTATTCTTTTAGAATATTTCAAATTCATTGTAATATAGTATTTGTTTAGATTTTATTATCCTGAAATCTACACAAAATGCTTTTAAATGAATTTATATACTTAATTGTGTCTCATGTGCGAATTTAAATTTTAAGTACAACTTATTTGTGATGATGAATTTAATATGTTAATCGAAAAATCTCCACTATAAGCTACTGTCGAATCCCTTTTCCCACTAATCTCGCTACTGAGATTTTCGAAGTTTGAATTCAGCGCTGAGACATCCCTTGTATAATAATGAAGTGAAGAAAATGAAATCAGAAGGATTTTATAATATTTCTAAATGTAACAAAATTACTATTAGTGCCTTCCTTTAGATGAATGTAATGGTAGGAATTCACGATTATGATATGTGCGTGTTCGTTTTTAGTTTTTACGACCAGTTATTTAAAATTGAAGATATCTGTGATATGTGGAATTTTATTCGGAAAAATCATTTTGCGACGCCGTGCAACCGTGCCAATGTTTCTTTGGATTTCCAATTTTTAACGTTTTTATGTTTTGCACTTATTGATGAAGGTATTTTATTTTTAATATTTTACTGTGTACATATTTCTTTTTTCTGCTTAGGTAGCCATTTTTAACAAGACTGATTTAATTTTCAAAAGATTTGAGAATATGATCCTAACAAACTGTTATAATATTGTTTTAATGATAACAATTTATCATGTAATAAATTAACATTTGATTACATTTGCGTTGTTTTATTTACATATACTTATAGTAATATTTCGACAGCATATGAAAATATCTCAGGACAATCCATCAATTCAGAATTTTACTTGGATCTTCAATACTAGCTTGCGCAAAATAACACTCGAAACGCTAAAATTGAATGTGAACACCAATTTTATATTGTTTTCGATAATTCCAACATAGCGCGCAATACTTATACTTAATAGCAATCGAACATAAACCTACATATCTTCATGCCAAGTCCCTTACGGGGTAGGCAGAGAGTATCTAGTGCCAAACTTCACGATCCTGACAACCTGTCTGGCTTCCTTCACATTAATTACCCCTTTTATACAAACACGCCGGATTTGGAGAATCTTGACACAACGCTCGGATAATATCCGAACAATCTGATCGTGGAATGTCAATTTTGGTCTCCTTGAATATAAACCTAACCTTCCTTCCTAACCTTCCTATTGCGCACCATAATTGACTGATATTTTTATGCTATTCAAAATGAAGATTTTTACGTTGCTAAACCAACTTATGAATGGGATAATTCTGTATCTTCATTCTACACTTTATGCCCTGCAGCGCTTTCAATTGTGTTGTAGATGCTGCTTTTTAATAATTTAACCAATATCGGAGCTACCGAAGGGCTACACGGTGCCCTAAGTTGGATGCGCACTGGCTAGCTTTAAATTTACCAAGTGTAAAAATTGTAGCTTAGGTATGTAATGAAAGTAAACATCGTAAGAAAATGTTCATGTTCAAGGAATTACGATGGACTTGAAATGAACTTAAAATTTGTACAATTCCCTTTTATGAATAAAATAAACACCAAATGTT
>DVZK01000801.1:0-10815 GCA_018236665.1 Calephelis perditalis
GTCGGATGTCACGGTGTTAGTGATGGTAAGCCTATGCTCGCCTTTTACGAGCTGCCTGGCAAGGAAGGCAGATGGTCAATTCTACAAAGGAGCCCGGACCAACACGGGGAGTAATAGTTGGTTTAGTATTTTCCTATTCTTATCACATCAGACACTTTTCAGTGAAAGTCCTGTCAAAATGGGTCACTTCAAGTGACAACCATTTATATCAGGGGATATAAGTGGTTGTTAACTTGAAGTCAGGCTCCTCGTTATGTTACTTTATTGTTTACTTTTTCTGACTAATCTTTCATACGTTACTGAAAAACAATGAAGCTGACAAGTTTCATAATAATTATTAAAAACTAAACGGTCAGAACGTGCATCCCTAGCCAGTCAATCAACAGCCGAACGGCTACAGCAAAATTATCTAATCATAACGCCTATTATTTTTTAGGAGTCCCCTGAACATGCCTTAACTGGTAGTAAAGGAGTATATATCTTCACGCCCATATCAAATAGTTAGGCAGAGGTAGAGAACCCATGACTGACTCCCACAATGTGATAGGTGGCAAGCCTATCGCCAACCGGGCCCATATCCGATCCCAGGCAACGTATTTTTTATTACAAAATTTAAAAATATATGTTTTCTATTTTTTTTTTGTTGTCCGACCCGGAGATTGAAACCGGGACCTCTAGAAGTCGAGAAATCAATCAAGTCTATTCTTTTTTACAACTAAACGGGAAGTGCTTTAGTTTTACTGCTATTAAATTATAAATTATTCAGTCATCCATTTCAAAAAAATGTATAAAAATAATTTATAGCTGAAATAGACTAATAACAGTTTAGCATAAATATAATTATCAAGTTAGAAATTTAATCGCAGAAAATTATTAACGGCGGCATACTGTGATCTGCGTAGTTAATGTCCGTACGGTAAAAGTGAACTGAAATAAGGTAACGTTGCTAGTTAAAAAGATAAGCTGTAAATAAACATTAATTTTAAAAATACTGGTACAAAGATAATAATGTTATTTTTGTTAGTAAGGTTATTAAGTGCAAATATCCCATACCTACTACATTGCGATTTTTTGTAGATACGTTATCCTTTGAGTATTAAAATTGTTTTCATACTCAAAGATGTCATTAAAATAAACTATAATGGTTGCTCTACACATGGTTGTTTGTGTGGTTGATCGTTATTTGATTAAAATGTTAAAATATTCGACGTATGGGCATATAAGCAGAACATTTTTGCACACATGGAGGCAAATGCCAAATAATTATTTTTTTATACAAAATCTAATTGAGGTGAGTCACCCTTATCACTATGAAAAATATATGTTGGCCGATTCTCAGACCTACTTAAAATGCTCACAAAATTTCATGAGAATCGGTCAAGCCGTTTCGGAGGAGTACGGAATCAAACATTGTGACACGAGAATTTTATATATATGAAAAATGCTGTCAAATCGAAGAATACGTTCACAACAAATAAATTTAAAGTTGCAGCTGGACTTTATTAGTTGGACGTATGTTACAATTATATACTATGTGTAAGAAACGTGTGTCGTCTGTTATAATATAGTCTATAGTTTATTACGCTTTTCGCTTCATACATATGAGTAAAATATTTTTGTCTATCTGTCTGTTTGTTCCGGCTAATGTCTGAAAATACTGGACCGATTTTAAATGGACTTTCACTGTAATAATAAGTAGTCTAAGCTATTTAAATTTTATGTAGATTTTTACTTAAGTAAATAACTGAAAAACTAAATATTTTTTGTTAAATTCCACGCAGATTATGTCGCGGGCATAGCTTGTCTAAAATAAAGTTCGAATAGCGAAGAAAATTACGGGCAGCCTCTAGTACTGTAATAAAGCTGTAAAAATTCGCCTAATGGTTATTTAAGCCCATTTAATCCACTTTGTGGTTTATTCTCGGAATAGTGTCGCCATGGAGTGATAAGTATTCCAGTAACCCAGTTTGCTAAGATGATAATAATAAGAACGGTCAACACACTTTGTTCTATCTCACATATTACACAAAGAACACTTATATCATTTTATTTTTATTTACACTTCACATACACTCAAATTACAATATTATTCAGAGTTCTTATTTACATTGGCGTGCTTATTGCTTTAAGAGAATTCTTTTAGCAAAACCTTTTTTTTATATAAAAATAAAGTATCTTCACGCCCATATCCCGGAAGTGGTAGACAGAGGCACAACCAGGGCACCCACGGTTAGCCGAAGACGCTAAGTCCCACTGTGTGATAGGTGGCAACCATATCGCCAACCGGGCACATATCCAATCCCGAGCAACATTTTTTTGTATTAATAAATTGGAAAAACCCAATTTTCTTTTTGTTGCCCGACCCGGGATTCCAACGCGGGACCTCATGCAGTCAAGTCCTACAACTGAACCGCTAGACCACAGAGACGATTGAGATGAATGCCTAGTACATACATTAGCATATCTCCGAAGAATATGCAGGGGTGTAACCAGGACACACACAACTAGGCGAAGGATCCCACAATGTAGGTATGGTATTCATGGTAATGGTGACAAACCTAATTCGGATGCCGTTGTTTTTGTAAGAAAATTTATAAAAAATACACATTTTGAGTTGACCGACCAAGTGATAAAACGCAGGACCTTATGTGGTTAAAGGACAACATCAGACCAATAGACCACAGAGGGAATGGACGTCAGGAAATGGAAAATAAACGATGCTAATTAGATTCCGTTGAAACAAGTCTCGAATAGGAGTTGATTACAATTTGATACGGTAGGATTTTATATCACGATAAAAAAAACAAGACAGAAACTGACGACGATGTGGAAACCTATAAGTTAAGTTGTCTAGCTTTACATTTTATAACTAATATCTCAGTGTTCATTTTCTTATAAGTCTGATAGAGATCACATTTTTTGGCGATAAGACCGCCTTTTACCCGATTACTAAATAAGGAGGGTTATACGTTTGACTGCTATTGGTTTTTATGTTTTGTTGAAAAGAGTATTTTTAAATATTTTTGTGTTTGAAAGAGCGTACTTCCAAGGTTGTCCCATAGCCACCAAATCTGCATGATTGTAATCCCAGTGAAATATTGGATAACACTTAACTTTTGTATACAAAGACAAAATCAGTTTTTTACAGTTTTACTGCCAAATTATGTGAAACTATTTTAACATGTTTTTTGTTATAACTTACAAAATAAATAGTTTATTCATTCATTCGTTCATTCAAATTACACCAATTGATCTCATAGCTCGGTAAGCAATTTGTATGGCTGTTTTATGAATGTTAGAAAGCAATACCTTTAGATTATATAAAAATGCATAAATAAGGACTGAAATCAAACCCAGACCTGGGAATATAATCAATAACTGTGACACCGTATTGGAGTTTCTTTTGTGAACATTCAATTTGCCATTAGAGTCGAAAAGTTTTATTAAAGTTGAATACTGTCACGAGTATCTTGACTGATTACCAAAAAAGAAATTTCACAGTTTAACGGTATTGATTATGACGATATTTATGATCAAAAAGTTATAGTCAAGTTTGGAGTACGTAGTACGAACGTAAGAGTGCGAGCACCGCGAGACCTTATACCTACCTCACAGCCCGGCGACTGTGGACTTTAAGGTATACCGTCCAGCGAAACAAAAATCACGAAGAACGCAGTATGAAATGCAGCGATAACATGCAGGGTTTTTTGTGGAGCGTAACTAAAGGTCAATAAAAGAATTATTGTGAAGTCAAATTTCTCTAATACGTCGATAAAGATGTTTGACCTAATATTGACAAGAAAAAGATTTTATGAAAGGTCTAGTAATTGCTAAATTGACGTTGCAAATGACATAATTTTAGAGACTGCTCAACTTTGATCAGGTATGGAGGAAAATGTGAAAGACTTGAACTCCAAAACGAACGATATCGGATGCAAAATTCGTGATTGAGTTTACAACACCGAAAGTGTAAATTACAGAAAAGCAAAGACGTTCTGTCAAGAAAAGACAACATGGTCATTGAGAACAAATTACAGGAGATAAGAATTTAATACCGATTGATCTGGCGCTCGTATACCAAACACGTTATTCTACCAAATGAGTTTCTGATAAGGCTTCGCGTTAAACACAGTTTTGGACTAGATCCACGTATCTCGGAATATAAAAAGTATACGACAAACAGCTCATACATATTCAAACCAAACCTGTTTCAGACTGGAACTGTATGGTCCGTGTAATAGGGAGACTGGTTTGTTTTAAACTTTTATTATTTTTTCCTAGTGGCTCTGGTGACCTTTCCAGCGTAATGGGACAAGTGTGAAAAGGTCAGATGAGTGAGCTCATCCTTAAAAGATTGTCAGCCGCAGATAGGAAGAACTGGTGAATGCGAAACTTGACTGCTATGGACATGCCGAAATTAGGAACAAGTTCAGTGCCAACTAAAGGTCTCTCAATTTAACTGTCAATTATTGTTACCCAAAAAAGACGACGTAATGAAGATTTAGAAGATGGTAATAGAAGCGAGAAAAAGTTGAGAACTGAAGACTGCCATTTAATTGATACTATTTTATTCATCCTCCATTTGTCACTAATTTTATACACAAAAATGAATTCCTATTTGCCTTAGTCATCGCATCAGGTCTGAACGGATGAACTAATTTGGCTAATTGTTTTTGTGTCGTGTTAGGTATCGATAGAAGGATAAAATATGTAAAACAACAATATTTATAGTTAAGTCAGCACAACGTCTGTCGGCTCAGCTAGTTAAAGATACGTATGAAATATGCCGAATGAATAAAAATCTTGATAGGTTAAAATAAAAAAAAAAATGTGAAAAGAAAACACTCCAACACACCAGTTGTTTGACCGTCGTCATAAGTAGTCAAAAGGTCAAATATCTATTACTTATTCGCAATAAATGATTTTACATAAAATGCTTCAAAATGTGAAGAGTCGTTCGGATGAGCATTGTAACAAGTTAATCACAGATCAACCTAGAAACGTTCGTCGGACTTTCCGGTTTTGAAGTTGTTAGGTCGCGCGAAGGCCAGGTTTTAGTTGCAGACATAAAAATCCGAGGTAGAAAGGAATATTAATTAATATTATCGTATATATGTATATTAAATTCTAAGCAAAAGCATGTATACAGGATGTTGCGGATTTGATAGAATGAGTGGTATTTATGTCACGTTTATTCACCCATTGTCCTTACTTCTAGTAGGTCTACCCAGCGATGAACTAAAACAAAACATCATAAGACAGGAATCTAGAACTCATTTGCTTATGGGGAGTCGCTAAGTCCAGATTTTGTTCGTGTATTGTATTAGATTCAAAACATAGGTACCGTATAAATATAAATAAATAAATAAGTATCCCTGGACAAGTTACTCAAATTGAATCTAGCCTCAAAGTAAGCAAATTATATGCTTGTGTTATGGGTTTTAGTCAACCATACTAGTATATAGAAATACATAAATAGATACTAGTATAAATTTAATAAACACCCAGACCCGTCAATGCTGTCTGCATGTCTACATGTCTAAATATTCAACACACAAATGTCTGCCCGCGTCGGTATCCGAATCCGAGCCTCACGGTTGGTCGATGTAGTTAGGCGTGTACGCTAAATACAGGACCAACGAGGCGGTATTATTACAGAGTGAACTGTTAGCAAATAACGCGTACATAAATATAAAAAACAAAGCGTTTCGAAGATATTCGTACAATTTAGCTCTTTTATAACTTTTGTACATAAAAAATAAACAGCATTTTTGTTTATTTAACTTCAATGTACATTTCAATTTAAACCTTGACTTTTAATATGTGAAAATTGCGTTGAAATTTAGTTATTCCGGCACAAAAGGCTACTTAAAAAAATATTTCCCAAAATATAAATCTTGTGGTCATTGAAATTCAACACAAGCTGAAGGCTACCAATGGTTTTGACCGCCTTTAAACTTAGCGTTATTATATTACAGGCCCACGGTTAAGTTAGATTCTAATGCCTTACTACAAAATAAACACTCGGTAATCACATGCTTTACTAAAAACTGTTTAAAGTGGATTCTTTACCAACAAAAATTAATTTATATTCTAAACATTGTTTGTATTAATAAATAATCATGTACCTAATCAATACAATAAACAGTGTGTAAACAGTAGGTAAATAATTAAACAAACTAATTGATTAATATCTATTAAAATATTTGCACACCAAAAGTTAGTAGAATATGTAGAAACACATAATTTTGTAACATCTTTGTAAATTCAAATTCAAAATATTTTTATTTTGTAGGTAAGGCATCTTACTCGTAACACTCATATTCCGCAAATACATATTTTTTTATTTTCTTTTCTTTTTTCGATAGTGTGACAAAAGCTATAACAAACATGCGAACAATTTTATCTAAAATTATTACTATTTTTTGTTTTTAATATATTTGTATACCTAAACGTTCCTCTTGAATCCACTCTCTCCGTTTATAAAACCGCATCAAAATCAAAATCGATAGTTTGCGAAAGTCGACTTTGTTTCATACTACGTAGTCATATTCAGAATCAGAATCATTTATTACACAAATAAACACATAAGATAAAATATCAAATGATTTTTCGTTTTGACTTAGTCTCTTCGGTCAAATTTACAGAAGTGTGACCCCATGAGAGTTGAAAATTAATGTGCTCACAAAAGTTTCATAATATTCTTTGGTTTGATTTCGACAGCAATTTGTGTTATCAAAATAAATGTCTATATTTTCGGATTTAAATAAAGCAAACAGATCAGCCATTTTGACGTGAAAACGAAACATACATACAAACAATTTTCTTTTTTAACGGCTGAAGTGATGCTAACTGCGTGATTATTACGTCATCGGACTGTGGCGGCGAGCAGAGTGCTTAACCTAAGATTACATTATGGGATTGAGTTGGAGACTATAAATGAACACGCAGTCAGGGCAAGCGTTTACGAACAACGGCATCATCCTATTAATATTATGAATGCGAAAGTTCGTATGTATGTTTGTTTTTGATTGTTACGCCTTCACGCAAAAACCTATGAACCGATTTTCATGAAATTTGTCTCACACATAGGGGGTAATTTGGATTAATGCATAGGATAGTTTTTATAATGAAATAATGTTCCTGTGGGACCATTAACTACGCAGGCAACGCCGTGGGAAACAGCTCGTTTAGGTTATTTAGATTTGCACAATAGGCCCAACATCCCGACCTTAGGACATCGACGCACCTGTAATATCTATCACGTATTGAGGCCTTGTTTCTTACCATCAGGAGACCTGGGTGTTTGTCCGCTGACCTATCACAAAAAAACTAAAGAAATATTATGTACCGATTATATTGGGTCAGAAAGTTCTTATTTGGGTCAACTCGTTAAAGAAATAAGACGTCACATTCAGTTAATAGTTATGGGGGAAACTGTACGTGACGTCTTCAACGGCATTTTATTTACTCTTTACATTAGACAAACAAAGAATAAAATGTAATAAATATTTATTCAAAGTAAGTACGAATATTACAAGATTTTCTTTGAGTAGGTGTAATATTTAAAGATTTTAGAAGTCAAGTTTTAAATTGAACAAATTTTAATGCTATTTTTTTATTATAAATCTATATCTATATACAAAAATAAATCCCCATTTCGCGTGGTCATCATACTTGAACGGATGGACTAATTTTATTAATTATTTGTCTGTGGTACTGGTTACTGTCAGGATAAGGATCATATGAAATCACTACACTTCAATTTTGTCTATACAAACTGTTAGTAGCTATTAATGTCAAGCGATACGAAGTTCGCCGGATCGGCTAGTTTACATATATAAATGAAAACCGGTTTGTGAGGTCATAGAATCACAACTAAAACGGGGGAATCAATTTCGTCAATTATTATTTTTTAATTAAGTTATCGTAAGGAGAACGTTCTGGAAAGATTGTAGGAAAAACTGGGAAAAACAATGCTTTTTGATCCATACAAAATTTTTAGGATCTGTTTATGTCAAGCGATACGAAGTTCGCTGGGTAGGCTATTTTTTATAGATGATAAACAATTTCACCGTCATATTACGTGCACTGAATTTGTTTTATTTGAGAGGTCGTACATCCGAGTGCATTTCACCTTTAGATCTTCTTCATCATTGTCATCAAGTCGATGACAATGATGGCAGAACGAAGAACAGTAAGGATATTGAGTCAAATACAACAAAATCGCAACAGATAATAAATAAATAAAAAATAATGCCTTACCGCCTCTAGACCACAGACAGAGACGTTAATTATATGAGGTCTCGTGTTCGATTCCCGAGTCAGGCTATCGTGTCTTTAACATTTTCTTATTACCCGTTTGGCCACCTATAACATTGTGGTGGCGATTCTGCTGTTCACAAACTAAACTTATTTTAGATGCATGCTCTCTTTTTCAAATGAAACAAAAACAAAAGAGATGGAACTTTGTCTGTTTTGAGAACAATTAATTGTGCCCATTCTTCCAAATGATTTCAATTTAATCAATTTCATACAGATTTTCTTGCTTAAAAGTTGGCATGAACGAAATGACTCTTAGCTACATTACCGATAAAATTTACCGGGGATTAGTGATTTACTTTTAAAATGATATACTTACAACTTTTGGAGACTGAGTCTCTCAGATCTCTTATAAAACCGACTGTTATAAATATCTTGGTATGACCAAAAATCTTCATCAGAGTTTGAAACAGTTTGTGATGAAGCGTTTCAAGTTGGTTGCTTGACAAAATGTTGCAACGATTTTTGTTTGGGAGTGACAAAGTTTGCGCTTTCAACAGCTGGTTGGTGCATTGTTTGGTTTATATCATTACCATATTAAGGGGGACTTTGATAGAGTTATACCGAAAAAACCTACATCACAAATCTGGACCTAATTTCCGGTTGTTCTCATCTTGCAAACGGTGATTACTTGCTCAGAAATAACCAAGTGGCCAAGATTATTTATGAGAACCTAAAACGTCTAACTAAGTTAGTATATTTAAGCCTTTTTCCCTGAAGATGTAGGAAGAGGTAAAATAAGGGCATCAACGACTAGCTGAAGACACTGAGTTCCACAATATGATATGTGATGTCAAACCTATTCAAAAACTCCTGTCCAATCCTCGATAACGTTGATTAAATAAAAAAATGAAGAAACGCAATTCCTTTAATTTTCTTTCTTCAAATTAATTTTGTCATCAGTATGGACGAGTCGGTTTTGTAGTGCCTTGCTATAAGTGTACACTGGAGTCAATTCTTGAGAATAGCCATGCCAAACTGTACTGAAATCTGTTTATTTTTACAGACATTATTATTCTGACCAATAAGCTTGACTTTGTCAGAGCTCCGACCAATTTGCAAAATTTATGATATAAATGGAATTGGCTCACGAAACTCGGTAGCTCGAATGTCGGTACATAAGGGAGGAAAACTTAAAAACAATAGTCTCAATAATCGTATCACTAAACGGTGTTATAGCGAAGAGTTTCAAACAACACTTTAAGATACTTTTCTTGCATTATTGAATTATGAGCTAGATTCAGAATTCAGTAGCAATTTCTGGGTTTCAAATCAAATTTCTGCCCGATAGTTACCCCATCAGGCGGAAATTCCTCAGTCTGTCTTTTTGACCACTGATGGCTGCGTTGCAAGACCATCGTCTTCGGGTATTATTAAGTTTTTTATTGTATTAAATATAATTTATTAAGTGAACCTCAAAATTCAAATATAAGGATAATAGTAATGTAGCAAAGTTTGAAAAAAGACACAACTTTCTTAGATTAACAAATATTTATTTGATTGATCTTTGCATACAGTAACTCTGTATTTTTTTTATAAAACTTAATATTTTTAATTGTAATACTCCTCCGTAGGTCTTTTAGACGTAACAATATTTTTTCTCATTCACACCGGATTTACCAGTAGTTTACAATGTATTTGTACTATTATGTGCATTGATATTAAAAAATAAAATAAAAAAAATACATTGCATTACAGTTATGAGATAAATTTACAAAATTGCTTTATACTATTAAATTAAAAAAATACATTTAATTGAGAACAATTCTTATAATAACTTAAAATCAGTCATTCTAATAATCACAATTTTAAATAGCTGCATAACTTACATAAACAGAAACTAACTAAAGTAACTAATGAACATTCAAGGATAAAACCCTAACAAGAAGCAGAAGAAGAGTTCATAAACTAAAATATTCATTATTATTGTTTGCCTGCTACTGACAGTTTTCTAAAGTTTTAGTAGCCAGCGCGGAGTAGTCAATTAAATTTAAAGACTTTTAAATAGACTTTCTTACAAAACTTTTGTAGATGATTCTTATTCTTTTTAATTGAATTTGGAAAAAAGGAAGTTGTTATACGTCCATAATTTCTAAACCGATTTCAAAAACTCTTCTTTTAAGAGCGCTCGTTTTAGTTAGAAGGTGGTCCCATTGCCATCAAGTCTAAAGGTCGAAACACAAAACCGCATTGCGGCACCGCGCCGCTAGAATCTGCAGAGACGCTTCTGCGCCTGCGCCGCACTATTTATATTTATTTATTTATTTTAATACATATATTATATACAGACATGTTTATGACGTCGCAACGCCGTAATGACGCCGCAACGACGATTTTAGCGACGCGGAGTCGCAACGCGCTTAATGATCGCCTCTGTGGTCTAGCGGTCCGGGTGTTGGACTTGACTGCATGAGGTCCCGTGTTCGAATCCCAGGTCGGCCAACAAAAAAGAGAATTGGATTTTTCCAATTTTCTAAAAAAAAAAAATGTTGG
>DVZK01000802.1:0-10810 GCA_018236665.1 Calephelis perditalis
ATACGGACGGGCATACCATACAGACAGACACGTGACAGACAGACATGATGAATCTATAAGGGTTCCGTTTTTGCCATTTGGCTACGGAACCCTAAAAACGATTAAAGTATCATATTTTTTATTTTTATAATTCATTGCTTCTTATTTAGGAAAATATTCAGGACCTGTTCCACTTTTTAAACTAAACACAGTAAATATTGATAAATTTATGAATGTACAAAGATCTAACCCTAAGTTTAATATTAACAATTGTTATAAAAGTTTAATGAAAAATGCATTTGTATGTGTTTTGCATTTTGTATTAAACCAAATATTTTAGAAAATAAATAGTATTTATAAGTTTATAAACATTGTTACAGAAACAGCAGACACGGAGCAAATGAATTAACTATTAATTTTTGCTGCAGGAAATATGACTGCGTGCAAAATGCTTTTAAAATATTTTGATGTCAATTACTTTATCAAAAACTGCACAAAGGGCGCGCAGTGAATAGCATTTAATATGAGTTGCCATATTTTAATAAACGTTAAAAAAGGGACTAAAAGGAAGTTGATTGCAAGGTTCCAAATAAACGATACAGGGCACAAGTTCTATCGCATGAATTCTTAAATATTACTCTAAGCAAATTAAATATTATTAAAACATTAACAACTTTTGTTAAAATTCTGACGTTAAAACCTGCAAAGCGTTTTTAAAGTAAGCCCTCATATTCTATTTCACACAAAACCAAGACATTTTGGGCCTTTCATAAAATCTCTATCCTGGCACTTCTAGGTTTGGCACTCACACATCATATTCTATTTCACACAAAATCAAGACATTTTGGGCCTTTCATAAAATTTCTATCCTGGCACTACTAGGTTTGGCACTCACACATCAGATTCTCATTTTTCTGGAGACAGATTTCCTGGTGGTAAAATGTTAACGTACGCATTTCTCCGCAAATATAGTACGTTTTGCTAAATGAGGTTGGAAACTTAGTATAAATATATTCACTACAAATCAGAACACAAAGATTGAGAGAATCGACCTTGTGGTATTATAAATAAGACAAACAGTTTTAACCACTGTCATTTTACCATTTCGTGGGGAGTAGCAGTCGAACATCTTACTTACTTAAGAGTATTGGTAACCCCAGACGCAGCCATAGCACAAGCAAACGATGCTGCGTTTGCTGTTCGCTCTTGGCAATGGTGGTTTACTAACGATATAAATATCATCAGAAAAACTATGTTGTATGTATGTATGTTTTTTCTTGTCTTCCTAAATAAAAAAAAATAAAAATATCAGATCAAAACTAGCATGTTTGAAAACTTGGTAATAACTCATAGATGAAAGTTATTTATGAATGTATTTTTATACAGAATCATGTCAATGCTAAAAAGCAAGGCTGAACAAACGACTAAAGCTTAACAGAGTATTTGTTTAGCTATTTAACATCGTGACAGACATTTGAACGTACAGTTTGTTTTATACAACTTCAAACGAGCCTGAATTCGTAGTCGTGACTTGGTGATAGAAAACAATGAAACTGACTTTAATAAATACTAGCCATTTTATAATCTCCTCAGCGTATATGCATACGATTTGATATTGAGATTTTAATTTTTTTACTGTTTTAGTAGTCTTTGTGATCTAGCGGTCCAAGTGTTGGACTCGACTTCAAGAGGCCCCGGGTTCGAATTCCGGATCGGGCAACAAAAATAAAATGTTTTATTTAAAATTTTCTTATAACAAAAATTTGCTCCGGATTGGATATGTGACCGATTGGCGATAGGCATTTTACTTGGTGTCTTCGGCTAGTCGTGGGTGTCCTGGTTGTGCGTGATACTATTTTTTTTTAAACTTTTTGTTAAATAATGTCAAATTTTTAGGTCTAAATGGCAAAGATTCAAAACAGTACGTAGTATGCACAAACACTGTAACGAGAATAAAGTAAAATATTTAGGGCCGTCTCTCCAATTAAATTACATTTTTTTCGGATTATTTTCATTGCAAAACGCGTTTCCGTCATTTTATTTTTAGTAAGGATATCTTATTTATATTACAATTAGAAAATTGGTTTATTTAATCTTATTTAAGGTCCCAGTGAAGTGATGTTAAAGATTTTTTCTATTTGTAAGTGACTGACAAGTGACTTTATATCCATATCGAAATGGGTTGAGTTCTAAATAATTTTGTTAAACGGGAGAAGCGCGCAGGCTGCCGAATGTTAAGTGTAAACTTGACGTTTCATTAAAATTCAGTTATATACATCATTCACGATTCCTGTAACTTGTACTAACTGCATCTATTAACGACCTCTCAGAAATCTGCAAAATTTCACCGATCCATTTAACTAATTACATTTCTTTCTTCTTTAGAAAGTTTGAAGAACCGAACCACGCATGCGTATATATTACACGTGTAATTTGTATAAAATAAATATCTTAGAACTTTCTGCAGAAAGAAAGAAATGGAATTAGATAAATTTGGTTCGGTGATACCTGCGGATTTTCGAGAGGTCTTTTAAATCTGCTTTTATTTTATATTCATTATCAATTCTTGCCTAAAAATGCTTTGAAAGGAAAATGGCTTTTGAATTTAAAATTGATTGTGAAACAATTAACTGTAATATTTAAAAGAAAACAGAGCAAGTCCTTTCAACTTGAAATATATAATATATTGTTACTTTCAATAACCCTCTAGACTGTTTTGATATCAGTGTCACGGGTACATGCGCCACTACAGTAACAATAAAGGCGTTTAAAGGGCCATTCACATCTTTGAATGTGGTTAATTAACAAGCGCATTATTATAAAAACTGACTGCACAAAAAGTTTTTCATTACGGACATACTGCTTATAACATTTTAACCTGCTTTTGAAAAAGAAATTAACAAAGGTAGGTTGTAAAGCATTATAGGTATACAATACTAACCAACATATCTATGTCATAGGTGTGTTGCTTGTTACTGAAACGGTTTCTGAAATTTTGAAAGAGCTTACTTTCCCGTTGATCTAATGACAATCAACAATCAATCAAGAACCTAATGACATTATCTTCTACTTTACGATTTTTTGTGTGTCATTTATGCTATTACTCAAACCGTAACGAAACGAAAGTTTTTAGAAGAAGAACTTTTATTAAATCGTACAAATGGTTTGTGAGTTATACGTAATAATGTAAATTAAATATATTATTTATTTTGTCACTTCCGTGAAATCATTACATACCTTTAGAAAAAATTATGACGAAATTGCAATGTGGTGATGAAATTAAATTCGATTTTTGCAGTTTTAGTGAACTTAAATTATTTGACATAATATTAAAAATTAAACTATCACCGCTTCCAAACTTAGACATTTTGAAGAATAAGCAGTGAACAGCGGTGTTTGTATGGTTGTTTCCAGTTTGATGTCAAAACTGATACATTGACTATTACTTGGAAAAGGATATAGGCTATTTTTGTCTAGGTCTTACGGGGTTCTTGTGAGAGGACTAAATATGTTTTATACGCGGGTCAAGTCACGGAAAACAACTGTTAAGTATAAAAAGAAAATAAATTTTGAGTATTTTCTAGGCAATTTGATAGGAGTGCCTGGGATTAATCTTAGATACGACTGACAAAAATAGTCTTCTATTAACTAATTGAATTTACTGTTAGTAGATAGCCGAAGGGTTTAGTCAACCTAAATTAAGTCTGTTATCTTAGTAGTAACGATACAGATCTTTTTAGGGTTAACTTTAATAAATCTCTTAATTAAGTCGAAAATTCTGTGTTTAATAAAATATACCTTTTACGTTTTATGCGTTATTTTCCTTATTATATTTTCAAAATCGTAAACGAGCTGTGTCATGAGATGATTCTCTGTCTCTTTCTTGTGCTGCTTGGAACCATTTGGCTAACACTCTTTGAAAGGACTAAAATGCGGTATGGTCAATTAAGATTGGGACCTTGAGGCAGGTTCCTGAATTAAATATTTAACTTTGAGTTAGCTTTTAACTAGGGTTTAATCACTGTACATCTATCAGTTAAATTTGCTATTAAATTAACCCAGGAACATTCAGTCGCTGTTTGACATAGCCCCTCTTTATCTGACCCTATGTTTGTCTTTGAGTTTTGTAATTTAAATTTAATTTCTATGCGGTTACCGATTCACCTGAAATTAAGTATGCATGTGAAATTCGGATGTACTACAAGGTAGTCATTAGATGCATCTTAAATAGTACTTTATTTACTTTAACAGATAGCGTATAATCCAGCAACTCTTTTGATTATGAGGTACAAGCATCGCTTATTTATAATATAGACGTTATTGGTGCGTTGCTATTTAATGTCAAGGATCCCAAGCCAAGTGTGCCTATATTTAAGTTACCCTTCAGTCTCGTATAGACAATACCAATGGCAAGCTCAGGAGTTATTGCGGCTAATGGCCTGCTTTTTGCCGGTATTATATCACAAAAAGTACAATATTTGTGATCTACACACAAAACCTTGATATTTTGAAGTAATTACATTTCCATTCCCCTATGACCCAAGCACTTCAAAGACAAAGTCATAAAGTTCCGCAGTCGGTTTATTTAGGAAGGGGTTACAAATAAACTTGCACGAGCTACTTTACCTTTCCAAACCCATGGAGACATCACACGTTTCTAATGGTGAAATATTTTTCCCAAATATAGATATGATTTAACATCAATTTATGAAATATTGTATATTGAAATATTTTGTTAATAACTTACACCCCTCTTTTCTTTCTTTCATTTCTCACTGTTGATTTATTTTATTACACGAAGTGCAACTGTGTTTTCTCTATATATGTGGTGAGTTGCCACAATAATGCTGATATATGTGACCTCTTGAGTAAGTAAGTGTACTTTACCGTTACCGACTTTTCTAAGTTCCAAACCGAAATGCAGCATTGACAAGAATATATGTTCTGGCAGCAGGAATAGGTAAAGTGATGAAAGATGAATCCTGGCTACAACCTTTCTGGATGATGAATTAACTATCTCAGACTGTACAAATCTCTATAAAATATAGCTAGGAACTCTCTCCATCAAACAATTTATCAAACATAATAAAATTCATCACACACAGCAAACTAATAAAACGATGCCATAGACACTTATACACATACAGACAAGACAAAGTTACAACACCTCTCTTCTTCGTGTACTTTAAGCTGCAAAGATTACGACACTTGATACTCTAAATTTTCAAATTTGAGCAATCAGTCACCTCTCCATTTAATCATCAGGTTCTTGTCATAGAGTCCTCGTCACCAGTAAATATGAAAAGACCTAGTTGCGATGAATCTAATGGGTTCAAGCTCGGTGCCTACTTTTTGCAGAGTTACGTTTACTAAATTCGAGCTCCATCATCATACCAGCCTAGTTTTACCAATGTTCGTTTGTGTTGCAGTTACAACAGTTGTTAGGTCTCACATAATTTTAAAAGTGAAATAAACACCCACAAGTGTTTAATATCCATTTCGATGCTTACAAATGGCTTGTTAACGAGTTAATAACCTTGAACGCCTGGATAGATCTCCATAAAATAAAGCTAAAAACCATCTCCATCGCTTACATCATAGGTTGGTCACCCATAAACATTTTCATATTAGGTGATATTATCCTTTGGAGACAGTAATAATTTTCCAGTTATAAGATAAACAAACGTCATCAATGATAACATAATGTGAAATTAAAAGTGACATTCTCTCAAAACAGTAACAATATATTGTATCTCCAAGTAAATTCTGATAAAAGGCTACCTTAGAATAAAATATTCACAGATACCCTTATAAGGTGGCGCCTACATTAGCCGAGTCAATGCGATAAGCCGGATGCCTGTGAATTATTCATGACGTAATCAGTTACTGGGTGAAACGCACCATTGCTCTTACAAAGTATTTAGGCGCTGTGAATAATGTATGGAAAAATTCTGAATTAATATTACAACCAATTTGGACTATTAACCAGTGCTTAATAACTATTAACACATACCTACATATATTTTTGGTAAGTTTAAAAGTGCTAAATGTCACGACTTTTAAAAACGTCATTAGTTTCTATTAGAGTTTTTATCGTAATTTCGTAACCGATTTTATTTCTTTTATTTTGAAAGAGAAGCTCATAAAAAGCGAGCACTGGTTAAAATATATCACTTATAACACCGCTGGTGGTAAAATGCTGACCAGCAACTGGCCCGAATAGGGATCTACCGCCTGTTCTGACTGAGTCTCCATGTCTGACTGGAGGCCGGACGGTGGGTTGATCGGTAGACTTGCACAATAGTCCTAAAACCCCGACCGCAGGACAGCGCACCTGTAACATCTATCGTGTCTATAGAACACGGTTTTCTCTTACCATCAGGTAAGCTTTGTGCTTATTCTTGGACCTATGACAAAAAAAGAATTATCGCCACTGTGATCTAGCAGTCCGCTGTAGGGCTTGACTTTATGTGATCTCCGGGACGGTTAGCAAAAAGTAACTGTGTCTTTTTTTTTTCAATTTTCTAATACAAACAACGTTGCCTTTGATTGAGTATGTGTCTGGCTGGCGATATACTTGCCATCATTCAGGTAGTGGGACTTAATGTGTTCGGTTAGTTGTGGATGCTCTGGTTGTACCTCTGCTTATTTTTCCTTGTATATGGGCGTAAAGATACTTCTTTATGATAAATATTGCAAGCAAAAATATTTAGACTGTTTCAAATACCGAAAGGCACCATTAAAAAATTAAACAAAAGTATTAACAGTGTCGCAACCGAGAAAGCTTTTTTTTATTAAGTACTGTAAAAAACACGAAAACAGTGAAGTAAAAAAATACTGTCTGTGGACAAAAAAAAATGATAATGGCTGGAATCCTGAGGCGGAAAACATTTACTGGCTACTGTTCAAACTTTTCCAACTATGTGAATTGCCTTCTATGCAACTTTGTACAAGTAACCTCTTAACTTCAAGCAGGCATTACTATAAAAAATAAAATAATTAGAAAATAAAGGAATGTCTATGATAAGAAACTATAATATTTCTTAACGGATAAAAGTAAGTAAGTAAGTATCTTCACTCCCATATCCCCGAAGTGGTAGGCAGAGGCACAACCAGGGCACCCACGACTAGCCGAAGACACTAAGTCCCACAATGTGATCCTAATGGATACTAGTTGCAAATATTACAAAGGAAATAAGAAAAAAAATGTAAATAAATCATCTAGCTATTCCCCGTATCGATCGAAGTCCATTGGGAAAAATGTACTATAATATATCTCTCTGTTAGGCATTTGCTAACAAGAAACCAAGGGTGATAGAAAGCTGTGCAAGAACTTACCTGAGTAGGGACTTACCACTTTACCTATTTCTGCTGCCTTAAGTACTCTATTATGTTTCAGTTTGGAGGGTAGCGAAACCAAAAGATTTAAACAATGTATCTCACATCCCAGTCACAAGACAGTGACCTATGACATCTATGGTGTCTATAGGCCACGATTATTTCCAGCTATCAACACCGTGTGCTTGGTTTGGCCGATTTGTTTATTTGTTTCTAAAAAAATCTCTTTATCGTAAAAAAATATCCCCTCTATGGTTACGTGGTTCTCTGTTTGGCGTTAACTACGATTACGGGTTCGATTCTTGGATCTTTCAAAAATGTTTTTTCAATTTATTATAAAATCTTTCTTTTGTCTGGGATAAGATAAGCGACCGGTTTCAAATAGATCTGCCAGTCTATTGTGGGCCTAAAATACCTTTGGTTAATCATAAATTCACTGGTCATACCCCTTCAGGGGTACAAGCGTGAAGATACTTTTTATATATAAAAAGCCGCACCAGTGCTTTTTAAGTAAGGTGCCGCTTACATTAACCAAATCAATAAGATAAGTCGGAAGCCTGTGAATTATTCATGCTGTGATCAGCTACTGGTTGAGCCGCATCACTGCCTTTACCAGTGTGTAGGCGCTTTAATGAATATACAAGTATTGACATGTTGGCTACAGAGCTATCAACTTATCTTTTCAGCAAACTGCGGCGCTAGTGTGATGTTAGGTGTTTCTGGGGGGCTACCATAAACTCTTAAAACAGTATTACTTCAATAATACTAAATGTCATCGAAGAAAGACCACCTTATGACGTGTATCATAAAGTTACGTATGAAGGCGGACATTTAGCAAAATTGAAATAATTTTGCCATAAGCGTTAATGGTCGGGCCCCTGATTAGTAATTTTATCTAGAAAATAGCTATAGTAATAATGAAATAAAAAATGTAGATATGGGAATTACATTTAAGGTGTGAGCACTTCTGATGGTCAATCAGTTTCTGAAGTATGGACACCTAAAATGGAGTCCTTTGGAATAACGGTTCTCGAAATACCCGTTTAGTTCCGATTTTGATCACTGAACAGATAAGTTGGTGGCACTGTACTTGATATATGTAGATTTTCTGTCCTTAGCGCTTAATAGACACTCATTGTTAATCCATATATTATGTACATACAGTATTGATTATATTAAAAAGCTAAACGAATAAAGTACGGAAATAAAACTAAAAAATATACCTAACAAAATTATGTTGTAAACCAGGTATTTTTTATAATATTGGAAGACAAATAAGCAGGCGGATTTCCTGATGATAAGAAATTCACGCCACCTAGCGACTAAGGTGGTAATGGTGCTATGCCAACCTGATGCCGGGGTGTTAGGCTTCGACCAAAAGTAAGTTTACTTACCCTCCGAACTGGAACACGTCAACGTCAAGCACTGATGTTATACGTAGGGCGTTGTTACCTCTGGTAACTCTACCCACTTTATAGGATGTCACGGTGTTAGTGATGGTAAGCCTATGTTCTCTACAGCCGAGCGGTTTTTCATTTGTCACGTTTTTTGTAAGAAATGAATTCAATAAAGTTAATGGTTAATTTTCAGTCAAACTGAAACTTTTCTCAGATGGGGCTTGGATTAACACATAGGATAGTTTTTACCTCTGCGGGACCATTAACCACGCGGGCAACGCCGCAGGTAACAGCTAACTTATTATAAGTATAAAATTATTTCTAAAATTCTTTTTGTCAATATTATTTTCCAAAAAATCAATTTCTCACAAAAACAATTAGTAACTTAAGGTTTAACTGCACAGGAAGAGGATGTATGCAATTTTCGACCTACAGCCGGAGAGTAATGTAAGAAGTAAAAATGTAGATATACACGGCATTCTTAAAGCTGGATGAGGGGGTCACTGGGCCAATTAAGGGCTTGAAGGTGTCAGCCACTTTGAGAGGTTTGAGGTTGGATGCGGCGATGAGAGATAAACGTTTACAATGAAATCTTTTTATTTCAAACCACCACACACGACTCGTAGAATGCAAATGTAAGTATTTCTTAATGAGCAATCAGCGAATATACACACGGGTCTCCTGACGGTAAGAGACATCCTTGGCCAATAGACGTCATAGGTGTTATAGGTGCATCGGCTGTTCAGAAGTCGAGATGCTAGGCCAATTGTGCAAGTCTACCAGCTACCCCACCCTACGGACCGGAACAAGATGGAGTCATTATAACGGATGGAATAGGAAAGCTGGTAGATCCCTACCCGGGTAAGTTGCTGCACAGCACTCTGCCACCTCGTAGTCTTGTTGGTGACCTGTTTCATCTATGCTGGCCTTTTACGAGCTGCCTGCCAGAGTAGCAGATGAACTGGAATTAGAATAAAAAAACCGGTTATTTCACAAAGATCATACAAAACGCACTTTTAGTGCGTCTATATGATATTAAAATCTATCACTATATAGAAACACTACCACACATTGTGATGATCTGATATTCGTATATTGCTATATACAATATTTATAAGAGATTTACATAAGAAGCATTTAATTACAAGCAATCGGCCCAAGATTTAGCAATGGTACCTTTTTCACATAAATTATAATTTGACACATTTTATAAATTTAATAGAAAGTCCTTCGTACAACCGGGAAGTTTACTGTAAAAAGGTAAACACTGACCTACAAAAGATTAGCTTGTGCTGTGGAGACGAGACAAGATAATTTTTGTTCCTTGTATTGAGACAGGTATATATCACGATTTCTTTTAAATAAACTTACATTTCTGTGGACGTATACTGTTTGATGTCTGAATGTCTATTCGATTTATCGGGTTCGGACAAACTCGGGGAAAATACAAAGTAAACAATAAAACTTCTTGAAACGTCGACAACAAAATATGAAGTATATTTGATGGTTTCGTTTTGTATCCAAGAATGTATTTCTTTTTATATATTATAAACGAGTGACTTGTTAAGAAGCAAACGGAAGTAAGATTATTAAGTGAACTTTACCGAATACTATCTATAAATGATATAGAATCCTTTGAATGCAATACACATACAATATTATTATAGCCAAACGGTTTTCCCTTCTCTTAAACCGTAGTCGCGACAATAATATGAAGTTTTATAAAACGTTTCAACCTGCCCTCACAGATATCGTCCGAAATATCACCCGTTCCCTTCGAGATTTACGACCAATTGTGCCAATATTGCTCCGCTCCAACTGGAGAACTTGATAAATAAAACTTTGAGAACTGGTAACAGGAACATAGAGTTCCGACCTGGATTTTTATTTTTATGAATGGAACGAGATTAAACGAAAACTACAGCAGAGTTGGGATAACCTTTTTTTTTATAGCGGATAATCGTGATCGATTTTATTTAAAAAAATATATGTGTGCGTGTACTAGCGTACACTCGTAAGAAGTGAAGAAGTGAAACTTCTTTATGACGTTATATTTCAAAAAATAATTTACTATATGCAACTTTACAGAAATTGGT
>DVZK01000803.1:0-10810 GCA_018236665.1 Calephelis perditalis
TTCGAATTTCTTTTATTGCTATAATTAAATTCAAATTACGAGTTGTGAATAGAAAGTAGTATAAAATTCAGTAAGTCTCGGAGTAAAATAATATATTTTGATAGTAAAAATTATTTTTTTCTTATATTAAAATTGATATAAAACAAACACACGCGTAGTTTGAGCTCGACAGTCATAGAATTGACACAGCGCGTAACGTGTGCACTATTGTTGCATAGATGTAACACGAATTTTATAGGAACATCAGATCAAAAACCCGTACCACAAACTAATTTTCAAATTAATTTGGAAGATATGTCTAAATAGAGATGCGTTTACAACCCAAAAGCTGTCCATATCTTTGATACTCAATCTTTGGCACCTAACATTGAACGAGAAGATCGACATGCGGTTTAATGATAATAATATATTGCGCTATGCAGTGCCTTAAACATCCTATATTACAGCGAAATGTATGATGACAAAAGGCAACACAGATATTGCAACTGATAATATGATTCGTCAAACCGTCCATCGGTCCCACGTTTATTAATGACAAATGCTAAATCTTTTCTAATTGAACACATCATACAGAGAAACATTTAATGCTAAATCTAACAAGGGTCCGAAGCGATCGAAGAGTTCAAACGCACAAATACTTTCAACATCGCATTCAACTAACTTATTCGATTAGATTTGTGAAGTCCCCGAGCGCGAGACTCGATAAGGTACAGCAATACTTAGCCTAACTTAGCACTATAATCGTTATTTTACTCGTAAGATCACTGGAAGATGCTCGTAATACCATACATACACGTATATTATAGTCATTTGCTTTTTGTGTGTAAAAGACCACAGTTCCGAGTGTATTTGTTTCATTTCGTACAGCTTTCGATCCTTTGAGGATTTGGGGCATTCTATACAAATGCAAGACTTGTTGCAGGGCGATCTTTGATCTATTAGTTAACTGGCAACTCTAGCACTGCAATATTTGAATGGCACTGCGACTACGCGTACGCCATTTCAATCCGCCATTTTTTTAAAATGACAGTTGGTGAGTCAGTACGTTCCTTTTAGTGCATAGATGGTTTTTCGCGTTCAGATGATTTTACGCATTTCCCAGTTATTATAAAAACTTATAAAGCATACACTCGGAAATCATGATCACTAGGATTTTATTAGAAATCCCCATTGAAAAATCCCGTCCAGGTGAGAATGAACCACTAGAGAAGACCTTCAAGTGAGGATAACATTTTTTTAGAAAACTTAGCTAGTTTAACCTCTTTTTCTCGAAAAGAGGTTAAAATCCATTTGAAAGGGATTTTCAATGGTGACATCTACAAAGATCCGACCTCAAGCTGGGTGGGCTCAGGACCGATCCGATCGGCTCGGACGCGCGCTTGCCGCGCGTTTGGCTAATCCCGTAACATATGGTAATGATATATTTTGGCAGAGTATCTCTGTGGCACACCATCAATAAATTAAAATAGTAAATAAAAGTGTAAATAAATTTTCCATCATAACGAACATATACAAGTGCGATCGTTGCCGTAAAATATCAATAGTATGCTTATCGAAACCTAACATAGGACTTAAGTGTACACTTACAACTACGATGATGTAATACCGAGAGACCTACAACTATAAGTATATTATTAACAGAATATCTAAAGCATATGTCACTTTGAATAACGTTCAAATTGAGCCTATAGAAAATACCACAAATCTTTTATTAAATAGATATTGATATGGCTAAATTTAAGTTAGAACTTTATTCTTACCTATACACAAAAGTGTAATATTTAAATTACCGTCAATTATAGTACTTTATAACACTTCTCACAAATGTATGTAATATAAAATGATAAAACAATTTTTCAATTTAATATATTAGGTTACCCTTACATTAGTCGTATAATCTAGATAATCGTTTCATATATTAAACATAAAGTGGCACTTGAATCACAAATACTGGAAAAAATTTGGGGAAACATCGGCATCGGCGCATACGCATTACGGCAGGCAAGAATCACGCCGCCGCGTTCCCGACTCAGACTATGCGGCTTAAAGGAATTTATACAATACTCTACAAGAATGCACTTCGAATCTCATCAATTACAATTTTTGTTTTATTTTCTTTTTATCTTTATAAAAAATTACAAACTAATTATAAAATCTTTGTTAGTAGGGCGAAATGCACTTATACACTTATTGCTGAATAAAAATATCACTACTGGAAAACGAAAGCTCATCATCACATATGAGAAAAATTTTTAAAAACAGAATAAATAATAATTTAAAATACGACATGGTACGCGACAAAACACGAATAAAAATACACGAAAAGAAACTCGGAACCGCTCTACGGGCGAAACAGCAACAGCCCTCGAGCGCAACAAAATAAATACAGACTAAATTAAGATAAGGCCACGGGATAGTGACTGAGGTAGCCCGCGACGCAACTACTCTACATCCGACACCTTCATTATTTGGTAAACAGCGCGCGCACCTTCACGCCAGACCTCTGCCACCGGAGCCGGTGGCGCACGCGTGCCCTCTCCCCTCCGTAAACAGGTTGTAAATACTTTAACGCTCTTCATTTGTGAAAACAAGCTAAACTCGTTAAAATTACAAAGAATAAATTTGGGAGAAATTAATCGTAATTATCAATTTTTGAAGCATACTGTGATTTGAAGTTAATCGAAAGTAAAAGTTGGATCACAGGATATACATTTTTACAAAAAATATTGTGAAATGAATTATAAATTTTATTTCAAATATATATTATTTTTGTTTTCAGTTGATTTAAGTATATTGAAGAAAAAAACTGTAATTTAAAAAATATATTACTAAGTATGCCTAATAAAATACTTGCTACTTAGGATAAAGTTGTCCGCATTTTTTAAGTAACCAAAAAAAATCAAAACGATTTCAATAAAATACAGGTGAAATATAAGTATCGAATACGAAACAGTCTCAGTCAACTGACTCTTACATTTCATTATTTCAAATAGCGGCCTTTGTATTTGTCAAATAAGACCAAGTTTAATCATATTTACGAAAGGGATTTAACCACATAATTTAGAATGGTTGACACCCGTTGTTTTAGGTCTGACGTAAAGTTGAACGCGATATATAATATACAGACGCTGGCGGGCGAGCCGCGCGCGTCATACTTGCGCGGCTCGCACGCCTCTCTCCAGGTATGACCTCGATATATGTCTGCCGTTGTATATATATCTTATGTACACTAAAGATAATCTACATGAACACTTACGACACAGTAGACAATAGTATTGTGGACAGTTGGCTGCCGCGGTCGCGCCACCTCGCTGAGGGAGCGGCGTGGCGCGCCCGCCACCACGTGACTAGGCGAATTAAATTAGTCCGGTGCTACCGGCAAAGCGTAATTACAATACAACTAGACACCTAAGGCAAAGGCTCCCACCAATCTAACAAATCACACCAATCGAATTCACGATCTCCGATTGGTCACAAATTCCACCAATCATATCCGAGGTAAAGTAATGCGCGCTTTCACGGTGGTTTCTTAAACATTTCCTATTCTGAGTCATAAAAAATAACCTATCCTAATATTTTTAACTACCCGCGCATATCTCGGATTGTTTAGTTTCAACCAATCAGAAGCATACTCGAACGCGATTGGTGTATTTTAAACGTAAGCCTCCCGAAGCACTGGTAATGATGTCTTCAAACGTACTATAGATTAAGTATCCTGGTGCAACAGTGACCAGTGGTGTGTGTGGTGGGGGGAGGGTGGGGAGCCGATTGGATTTGGTTTAGTTTAGATGGACTCGCCACCGAGTAGATCAGGCGGCAAGAACGAGTTGAGCGAAGAAGGGGTAGATCGTTGCTCGTGCTGATCAGGCCACAGTCCTTGGAATGCGCCGCCCCATCCATCCTGGGAAATGGAAATAAATAAATAAACGTCATTCTGCTTGAAACCACCAGCGAGTCTACTAGTAAAATAAATATTACAACTACGTCGAATTGGAATTCTACAGATTAAAAATTTAAAAACATTTGTTTTTCCCGGAAAAGTGTGGTGTAGCATACCTTGGGCTGTCCGCCCTGGCGCCAGGCACCGCCGCCGCCGGAGCCGAGGTGCTGCAGGATCATCTGGACCTCGGACTCGGCCGGCGACTCCGCGAATATCGTCGTGTTGCTCAGCACGCAGTTGTTCAGCGCCATCTGGGCCTGCATACACAAAATATTTTTTACTACATAAAACAAGGGACAAATCTTCTAATTATACACAAAAGATCTTGTTTATACAAACACAAGGTGGATGCATTATTGACTATTAAATATTGACCAGTCGTAATTTAAAAAAAATACATATCACGAAAGCTAGGACTACCAATTTAAATCACATTAAAAAAGTTTTTCACAAGTAGATAAGTATTTATTATGTTTGATAATAACAAGACCAGGCAAACACAGTCGGAAGCATGTGGCAATTTAACAGTTCACTGCGGAGTGTGTAATACTGTAAATAATATGTAGTAAGCACAAGTTGTGTAAGTAATAGTAATGATCATAAATAGTAATAAACATTTTGTACCTTTGAAGCTTCCTCCCTAGTAGAGTAACGCGCCAAAGCGAGTCCTTGGTTTAAGTAGAGGTGGAAGTTCTGCAACGGGCCGTGTTGAACGCAAAGCGTCTTCAACGTCGACCCATCGATCTGTAAGCAAAGTAAATAATAAATGATTTGTAAAATAACATCCTAAAACATTGAAGTTTAATTTTAATTTACCAAATATAATATAGCGCCCTTTTTTGAACTACTACACCTATAGTTCAACAATATACGATCCCGCGATGTAGATATTTATCGTCAAATCTGGACAAACTCAGATAAATCTGGTTCAAGTTCAAGGATGTAACAACCCCTTCGCCGTAGCCGGAAGTCCAGCACAATGCACATATAGCCTAAGATCCCGGCGCCAGCATAGCGTCACAACTGAAAGATCTATTACGTATATAGAAAACGATTGTCTCCCCAATAGAAAATCCAAACGTTTCTTCTCTATCAATATAAAAAATATCTGGTAGACAGTTTTTCTTCTTGGAAGTTTAAAAATATCATACCAAAACTACAAATTGACATACCTGTGCGGTAAGATTCTTGAGGAGTAGCCAAGTAGATGCCTGCCAGGAAGGCACACTGCGTGTGTTGACGTGATGCTGGGGCCACTTGTTCAGTCCTGGGGGTGCCTGTCGAGGCTTCGCTCCCCACGCGTCACCGGGCTTTAGTCCCCCAGCGCTCGTCGCTGGCGGGGCGTAGCTCCAGGTGGATGATGACAAGCTGCGTTCGCCGCCCGGGGGCGAAGTCTTACCGCCCAGCAGGTCCGTCTCCTTGATAGATGTGATAGATAGCGGCGAGTGCACCACTGAACCGGGTGTCATTGCTGGATCGTCTTCTACATTCTTCATTTGATTTCCCTGGTGGAACATTTAAACATTTATTTAATAACAGTTACCAAAAATAAATAATGTGTCGTGTGTGGACATCGTGTGCGCTTTTTAGAAGTGCAACAATTTTCAAAATCTCTTTAACATTTGTAGACTAGATTACTATATCACAAATTTTATTTCAAAACAAAAAAATGCACATTTGGGATCAAATATCTTTCGTAACGACCTGTACTTTGTTACGATTTAAAAAATAGTTTATTTTTATCTCGATATATCGATCGAAAATAGAGGTAAATAAACAACTTTTTAATTCGGGCAAACGAGGGCAACAGCTAGTATTCCATAAAATAAAATAATAATTTCGGTGATTGTCTTTGCGCTCCTCTAGCATGTTATATGGCACTGAGGTCCCCCAGTGACTCACCTTCCAGGGCTTGCCGGGCTCGAACTCGGGCACGAGGTCGTACCCGGCGGGGTGCGAGTGCACCGGCCACGCGTCCTTCCCGTCCGCCACGTCCGCGCCGCCCTCGCCCCACCCCGACTCGCTGCGGCCCACGCCCCATGTACTGTCGACATACAACACTTGTATATATCTTTGAAAACTAAACACAATTATGTACAACAATCCACAAACCTACACACATACAAAATGTTCAATAAGCATTGCCATCTGGCTATATAAGTTGGCTGGCAAGGCTGGAAGTTAACTATATAATTTAACAGCTACCTTACGTTCTAAACCGTGACAATCATTGCCATGATCTAAGCCCCAATTTTTATGTTTTCACATAAGTGTCTAAGTCTAATTTAATATCCAAGTTATATTAGACCAAATCAAAATGTGTTTAAATAAAGGGAATTAATGAAGGAAAGGGTATTTTAAGTTATGTTTACGTTTGCTACTTTATGTCAGTTGTAATTGTTTTCAATAAAAAAAAATGTCAGAACTTACGAATCAGGCTGTAGACCAATTTGGCCAAGTTGCGGGCTGGTTGCAGATTTAGCGGTGCCGGGTGCGCGGCTGAAGTCGGTCCCTTCACCATCCTTATCCAAAGAGGGCAACTTCCACTGGTTCAGTCGTGACTTTTGATTACCACCGGGTCCATATGCCTGTGAGTATTTTTATTTAATTTATCTTTATCAACATCTAACCTATTACAAGAACACAAAACGAAGAAATATATATATATGTAAAATTAAAGATCAATTAATTAGAAGAAAGTAGGAACTGGATGCCGATTTTGTTCGTATTACCTATTTTATAATTTTCTCCTTTCAATTAGATGAAAAAAGTATAATTCACGTCAAATTAGTATTTACGTCAAATAATAACAAAGTAAAATAAATTAACACATTTCAGGATGTTCAAAAATCACAAAGAGCAAAACAAAACCAGTTCAGTGCAAATAGAATTAATAACAAACCCAATTTGGACATATATCCCAACAGTTTTAAGCAGTTTCCGACCAATTCGACTATAAAATTTTATCACGTAAACAAATACAATACCAAAAAACTTTCACCAAAACCATTCAAATCTAGACAATCAAGAATTTGGTCTACTTAGACTCCATTGTATGTAAATCTGTTAATTATAATACAAAAATACTCACGGTTTGTGAATCCTTTGTAATACTCATGTCGCTGAAGTTGTTTTGCAAGCCGGCAAGTGGGTCGTGGCTCTGCTTGAACAGATCACTGCCGCCGGTCTGTTGCTTCATGTACAAAGCTTGTTGAGTTGCTATTTGGTTCTGTGAGCAATATTAATAGATATAATAATATATAAATAACATTAATAGATTAATCTATATATTAATACGTGAAGCCAAAACTTTGGACCCTTTTTTACGAAAATTACGCTGACATGAAATTTGGCACACTTATAGTTTATGTGTAGGAGAAGTGCAGAACGCTATAATTTTTCAATAATAATGAATATAAAGTACATTAAATCAATAAATAAAACATTACCCACACTACCATGCACTTGATCCACACAAATATATTGATGTTGACGATAAAAGATCATAGATGGCGCACTAACTATTCAGGAAACAAAGTAGTTGATCATGAGAAATGAAGATGGCGTTCTTATTAACTTATAGTCGAATTTCGACCAATGGGCGACCACTAGTAGATATAAATAGAACATAATATTTTACAATCTCTGTTTCTCCATCTCACTTGTCAGTTTATGTGGAGTCATATCAGTAGGATTACCCCTGAATCTCATTTTCATGCAAATCGGAAATTTGATTCGGATTCAAAGTCATTTTGGGTCCTTTTAAACGCAATATTAACAAATCATTAACATTTAATTAATAATCTTCTTAAAATTTATATTTAACATTGAGACAAAAGGTAGCTAAATGTGAATAAAGTTAATTTGTAACCTTTTTAATATATTGATATGTAATGGAAACTTGTACATTGTTATAGTGAAGTGGTCACACCCGAATAAAACTTTACATGGTTTTTGGTTGAGGAGACAAATAAATATAAAATTTATTATATCTGTAGCTTTTTCAGGACACCCTCTTTAAATTATGTTTTATGCAAATGATATGTAAGACGTTTTGAAATATTCTAAAATATACCACTTACTTGTAATGCTGTAATTTGTTGTTTGACTTTGGTTATTTGTACGGAACATTGTAGCGCAACTGCAGAGTTGGCTTTCGATATCGCGAGCGTGTGCTGCTGGACCAGCTGCTGCAGGACTTTGATCTAAAAGAACATATTAAATTTTACTCACATAACATCTTACACGTATGTTCTATTCTATCCATCCTGATATTCATCTTCATGTCAGACCATAACTTACTTTTTTGACTTGTTCATTACAGTTACACAACACATTTTTAGACCCACGTTTGACTTTCAATTGTTAAATTCGAATTTTGTATAAAAATGTTAATTGTAAACAAGCAATCAGCGCTTGGTCGTACAAAACAAACGGTGTCTATATACATTGGACGTGACTTTTGCATTACCATTTTATAGCTGAAAAATCGCACTACGTTTGCAAATTTAGCAGTTGCCCCGTCATCCATCGCAGACCACAATAACTGGGAATTATTTTTCTATGTGCCGCCATAGGAAAAAGACGACCCAATCCGGGCGAGCTGCTGCAGCACACTACTGTTTAGTTTAAATAAAAAAAAATCAATTCAATCAAGTCAATTTGATGAAATACTAATAAACTATAAAAAGTATTACCTGTTGCAAGAGTTGATTGAGCAGCACGAGTGTTTGTGGTGCTAGAGGCTGGTTCAGTATCTGGTGATTGAGATATCCAGCGGTGACCGCCATTTGTATCTGTTGGACGAGCATGCGGAGCTGCGCCGTGCTAGGCTGCCCGCTGTTGCCCGTGCCACTGTCGACAACACAACAAATTGATGTAAGTCAACTATCTTAAACAGGTGAGTACAGATGAGTGGTAGAAGAGATGCAGCACCTGTTAGGGTTGTAGGAGGGGTGGTGCTGCACGGAGGGCGGCGGCGGCTGGTTGAGCAGCTTCTGCACCTGCGCCGGGGTCACCGCCGGCACGTTGGGCTGCGGCTGGAAGGGCCCGGGGTGGAAGTGCTCCTCCCGCCGCCACTCGCCGCCGCGCGCCGCCGCCAGCATCTCCAGCGCCTCCTCCGCGTTCATGTCGCGGCTGCGCAGAGCCGCCTCAGCCTCGTCTTTCTTGAAACCCATGTCCACCAGGAATCTGAAATGAAACCAATAATTAGCGGCGGTAATTTAAGGTGCAAATGAAACAAAAAAGAGGTCTCCCATCTCTAAATCAATTTTAATTATATCTTTTGTCATTTTGTAACTTGGGTCCACTAGGATACTTACAAATAGGAAACTTTTTGTCCCGGTACTTTGTTACGGTTCTTGCGGCAGAACTAAATAAGCTAATATACACTACAATAACGTATTACCTGAACTGCTTGCTGCCCCAGACCATCTCCTTCGGGAGGTGTTTGGGGTGTTGAAGCGCGGCGTTAGGCGGCGGCTTGGGTCCGGGCCACTCGCCAATATCATCGGGCCAGGCGGCGGGCGGACCACTGGGCTTAGCCTTCATGGGCCACATCGGACCTGCATCCGGCCAAGCCGGCTCACGCTCCGGCCATGGCGCGTGCTCCTCTCCCCATCCACCGTTGCGTTGCCCGTGTCCCCATACCTGAACAGACAAAAACTCATTTTAATATCTTATTTTATTTTATTAAAAAAGTAACTTATGCCAACAAATTACGTCTACATATATGTTCACTTATAAATTATAATGATTAAGAAGAACAGTAATGATGAATGGAATTCAGTATATAAAGACCCCATCACAAATGCTCAATACTTGCCGGGTGTCGTACTAAAGGATAATCTGTTAAGGAAAACCTACCCACGTGATTTAAAATACGGCAACAAGATAGCGACGCATGTCTTGAATGAATGAAAATGAAGACGAATGTCTATAGTGTCTACAGGTGACGGTGGTCTGTTTCCGTTGGAAGAATCGTCTACTTGATTTTTGTCGTGTTTAACATAAATAAAATTCAAACGCGTGATTAAAGCAGCTTAAACTGCGAATGTGAAGTATCACGTACCTCCTTGGGTGCGGGCAAACGCGCGGGCGGCGCGGCGGGCGCGGGCGGGGCGCCGACGCGGGGCACCATCCCGCCGCGCGCGCCCCACAGGGACGTGCCGTCGTCGAAACCTCCCGCCGCCGCGCGTCGGGCAGCCGGCGGTGACGGCTCCTCCGTTGATCCGGGTTCCTTTGCAGAATAGACCATCTTCCGTACTACCAGACAGCTCTTAAAAGGCGAGCATAGGCTCACCGTCACTAACACCGTGACATCTGATTATGTGGTAGAGTTTCACAGCGACCCGCCCCGATTTGTTCCACGGCCTTACTCATTCCTGCGGCCATAAGGTCGGTGTTCCGGTTAAGGGGATACGGTAGCCGGTAAACTTACGTTTGCTCAGGGCCTAATATCTTAAGTTCAGGTTCGCAATGCACCATCATCAACTTTGATTTCTCTAGGCGGCGTGAATTTCTTACCATTAAGAAAATTCATTTGTTTATTTGCCTTCCAATATCATAAAAAATAGATACTCTAAGACCAACATTTGATATTTACTTTACTCTAAGACTAACATTTGAAACAATCAAGAGATGCCGCTGTGTAGTTTAGAATGAAAGAACCGTTTTATACAGAAGTCTTTTTATCTGATATTTTAATTCTGTGCCAAATGTGCTGCGAAACTATACCACCTAGTCAGATGTCACGGTGTTAGTGACGGTTACCGTACACTCGCCTTTAACGAACTGCCTGGCAGGAAGGCAGATGATCTATTCTGCAAAGAAACCCGGACCAACACGGGGAAAACAAAAACAAAACCCTTC